>JABUQX010126162.1:0-20000 GCA_015478945.1 Trachelipus rathkii
GAAAGAGTTTATGGTATTTATAGTTAACATGGAAGAAAGATATCATACAAAAGAGGACTATGTAAGATGTTCTATTGTAACTTATTAAAAATTTTAATTTATTCCTAATTACAGTTTTTATTTCTCATCTAATTAGATTTTAAAGGCAGAATAAGAAGATTAATTAAAGAATACTAAAAAATAACTTTTATCATAATTAAGAGTAAGTTCAAGAAAGTGTAAAAGAATTAGTATAGATGTTCTATTGATAGATGGTGATAAATATTATTGCAATCGTTATTCAATTCATTATTTATTAATATCAACACTGATATTCTCAAACAAGAAGAAGTTATCGATTGTATATAGCATGTATCACAAATCAAAGATGTACTAAGTGAAGTTTAGCAATCACATATCACAATCCCACAGCAATAAAAGAAAATATTACTAATCTTATATACAATAATCAAATAATATGAATGTAGTTATATTGGATGTAATTAATATAATATAATTAATCATTATTATACCTTTATATATATCTTTATTATTATATATAATATATATTTATATCAGTGTACATATCAATGGTTAATAGTATATTTATTAATATGTACACTAGTTACCTATTACGATGATAGTATATTTAATATCACTTTATATATATATATATATATATATCCTTTTGCAGTTAATTTATTTATTAATACTATATAAATTATATTATAATACTGATAATGGTATTATCAATGTACTCCTGAACCTTCTCTCTCTGATTATAATCAGTGGGAACAAATTTAATTTTCCATGAGATATATAAATTTAAATCTCAATAATTAAATTTTTCTAAATTATTTCTTAATATTTCATATTCTCACTTCCCAGTCTTGTTTAATTACTTTATGAAAAAAATAATTATGGAAAAATTGGAACATTCTTATATATTTTGCCATATCACTTTGATATAACAACCGATCTATCTGACTGTGATATAGTAACAGATTGAAAGTCATTGAGGAAAATTTTCAGCTAGAAATAAAATGATTTAATAGTTTTGTCTCGATTGAAACCTATAGCTGTAGAATTTCCTGTAGTGATAGGTAAAAATAGGGATCATGTCATTTATCCCTGTCCATATCCATATCGCTATCGATTGCATGAATCCAAAGATATTTTACAAAAATCAAGAAGGATTCACATGTGTTGGTTTGGAGTCTTTCCCCTTTCCAAGACGGCGGGGGCAAACTCGCATCTGGTGTATCCCCTAAAGGCCTAAAATCTGCAGCTCCCGCTGAGGTACTCCAGACTCAATGGTCTGAGAAATCTGAGGCAAAATGATTTTCAAGAAGTAGAAACCTTCCTAAGCCCTGGATAAGAGTGGTATCCATGAGCGAATTTGGCGAGGACTGGAAGGTGTCATTAATTATCTCCTGTATATAAATGGTAATAATATAATGTTACACGACGGAACTGTTTAGAGAAAAGAAATTGGTTTTCTCATTAATTATTATTAGACGTATATGTTGTTGTTTATTATATTATTAGTTTTATATATTTATATAATATTATAATATATTTATATATATATATATATATATAATATAAAATATAATTTCTTTATAATATCTATTATATAAATATTCTTTATTAGTATAAATATTATATATTATAATATATATGTAATAATTATTATTATTATTTTGCTTATATATTTATTTATTATAATACTATTATTTATATTATTATTTATTATATTATATATTATATATATAATATTTATATATTTTAATATATTTTATATATTAATATTATTATATATTATATTAAATTATAATATATATAATTTTTATTATTATTATTATTTCTAGTATAATATATGATCTTTTCTATTGATACTATATATATCTATATTATATAGTATATATATATATATATATATATATATAATAGATGTTAAATATTATAATATACTGTATATTGTTTATATTTATTTAATATAAAAGTTTCTCCCTCGCAAAATTTTTACTTTGTGTTCTTTATAGAGACTTGCATGAATATTGCTTCTCTTAAAATCAAAATTTAATTTATTCAAGTCCTCTGTTACGCATGAACTTTAACCTGTGCAAGTACAAATTGGTTGAAGATTGTGTTTAATAATTCAGGGCAGAATTAAATTTTTGGTTTGTAGTCTTTTTTTTATTTTCTGTATTGAACTTTACATTGCATATAATGTCGCGAAAAGGATCAATACTTGTCTGTAATAATTAATACTTTTTAGTGGATCCTTTCACGACGTACGTAGACATTTGGCTAACTTAATTCTTTCAATGCGATTATTTTCACCCTTATGTATTGTGATATTAAGGATGTTTTTAAAAATGAATCATTTCCTCTGTACGCTCTTTGTGTGCTCGTCTCTCTTCATCAAGATCTCCTCACTCAATGAAAAGATTTAATTTCATTATTATTCAAGTGTGTCGCATTGTCGACTTGAAAGATAAGTAGAGGAGGATGCGCTTGGAATTTTGTTGACGTTAAATGAGATGCTGCATGGCATTTTTTTTTTAAATTTTTTTTTCTTTATCTTTTCTTATTTTTATTGTTATTATTGGTTTTATTTTTTAAAAGTATATGATTTTACATTATTAATTTTTATGATATATATAATCATTTATAATCGATAGATTTATAGAATTAGTTTTTATACATATATTGAGTATATTATAATTCTATTGACTATAATTTTATATTAATATAGTTTTTCATTTTTTTTTAGCTAGTTATGGGTTTGTCGATGCCATTGCTGTGCAACAATCTCGGCATTCAATTAGGATTTTGGTTGGCAAGTAGATTTTTTTCTACTTATTCTTCCATATCATACTATGTACTGTAGTATACGTATTGACTACTATAAGTATATTAATATATTAAATAGTAGGTATTGTGCTGAGGCTATGGAAGGGAAGGGGATATGTCTACATATTACTATTAGTCTATTTAATATGTTATTTCTCTTTGTATTGCGTTATATTTAGATGGTCTTGTTTCACTCATTAATATGAGTTGATGTTATGAGTATTATATTATTATTTTTGACTATTTTGCGATGATTCTAGTCAAAACTCCTATTTATAATTTATTTATTATTTTATCTATTTTATTATTTATATTTTATTATTGTGCATAGTTTTATATTATTTCTTAATACATATTAATATTCTGTTATTAAGTATTATTTTTTTAATTATGCAGGTTATTATTATTTATATATTTTATGGTAATATATGATTTATTTGTATTTATATTTACTATATATTATTATTATATTTTATATATTATGATGTTTTACGACACTTCACTTCTTTAAAATATAACGGTACTTCTTAATAATCTAGATTTTATATATATTTACTATAGAATTAAAAAACTATAATATATATTTAATGTTCCTTGTTCTGTCTGTCTGTCTCGTCTGTCTCTGTCCTGTACTTTCTGTTCTGTCTGTCTTGTCCTGTCTGTCTGGTCCTTTACTCTCCGGAACTAGGAAAGCCCAAAAAACTAACAAGCCATCCAGAATACAAATTAAAAAAAAAAATTTAAGCCACTTTTAGATGCAGTAAGAAACATATTTGCAAATACACCCCTAGAGGATCAACAATGCCCTTTGATGAGCAAATTATTACACGAAAAGATCGCCATTACACTAAAACAATATCAACCCCTAGAAACCCATAAGTGGTTTATAAAGTATTTTGCAAGGGCGGGAGCACAAGAATGGCTATCATTTATGATTATTGAGTCTACACTGGTAAAAGCAGACGATTCTGGTTTTAAGGAGTTTTTTCATACATGTTTCGTAATCTGATCTATAAAAATAAATTCCTAAATATTCCTGATATTTTTTGACTTGCAGCAAGCTTCAGATTTTTCTTCAGTTAAATTTTTATCATCATATTGAAGGATGATGGTATTTATATATTTAGTCCAACTTTTTCTGCCAAATTATGAATAAAGATTGTTAGCATAGTTTATGAAGGTGAGAAAAATAACTACATAAAGGTAGGCAGAATTTTTATTATTTGATCTAACAAAGTTGAATCTTAAAGGAAAAACACCATTAGCCATCATAATATCGTAACGAACGAACAAACTCATGTGTCACTGTCTTGTCTACATATGCCGGTATATATTAATCATATTTTTCATTGTAGCGATGCGAAGATAGAATTGAAGGATAATCTTTGCAAAAAAAGAGCACATCCACTATCCCTATAACCACAATGCTTACCGTTTGAGTGACATATATAATTCATGGGGAGGGGTAGAGCCTTTTTGCGCATGCCTGATTGAGTTCTATAGAATAGATATCAAATCTAAAAAGTTGTATATGCGAATCTTTTCCTATCTAATGGATCTGGCAGTAGTCAAATGTTTGGCTTTTATATCGTCGAGTATGGGGTGCTAAAAAGTAATGCTTCCCTCTTATGTTGTAGTTCAAAGAAGGATTCACAGCATACTGGGGCTCAATCTGGCGTAAGGAGGCAAAAAAGGAGGTGTAGGAATATGTTGAAGGATTACATCGTTACTTATTCAAACAAATGTAAGTGTGATTGTCTAAAAACAAACAATTGTTAAAATAAAATCCATCAGAGTAATTTTGGTCTATATTGGTTTCAATACATTTATCAATTTCTGATTATATTAGGAAAATTTTTTTTTAGCGAACTATGTCTTATGTAACCACAAAAAGTATCCATTTTTTTGCAAGTCCAAAACAATGACATATTGTAAAAGAAGCCAAGAAAATAATTAGGTAAGTTCAATATTTTTTTACTACTTATGCCGAATGTTGCCATATGGCAACATGATGTTTTTGTTAACTAATTACAGTAAATTATGCTTTTCATGACATTTTTGTATTATTTACCGATGTAGTTAACTAGATTCGACATTTGAAAAAAATTTACTTTATAAATTTTCCAAATCATAATTCAGGCGGAAAAGGTTGAGAACCACTGCTATAGTATATATTATATAGTTATAATATATATAAGGTATATTAATATATATATTTAATAATATATATTATATACTATATAGTATATTTATATGTATTATTTTTTTATTATTACTTATATATTATATAATATTTATATATGTATAATATATTATATATATAAAATTATTTGTATATTGATTATTATATAGTATCATATTATATGGATATATTATATATATATTTATATATATATTAGTATATTATAGTATATATTAGTGTTTTTTCGAAATGTCACTATCTTTTTGTCGAAGATGAATTTTATAATAACTGATTAATGTTGTTTATTCCTTATAAATTTAAATACAAAATATTTAAAATTGTGTTGCAACTTTTCCTTACGAGTCAGTCTTGACCAGTTACTTTCGGTGCAGTATCAGTACGACATTAAAAATACTCCGTATGCACTCTGAATGCCGAATCATTGTCGTTCCCATTCCCATTCATTTGAATAGCCGACCACATACGGGTCTGCTTTGTTCGGCGGGGTAGCAGCACAAAATGTATTCAATATATAGATATGTAATCTATTTGTAACGTTTTTGTTGGTTTGCTTCATTTACAGAGTGAAATTTTGAACATTTTGACATTTTCTTTGACTTTGTGATTTTGAAAGTTTATCATTTTGATGTTGCTGAATTATTAGTACTGGAAATAGAAGAACGTCACTGCCTTATGATTGCGGAGTGGCAGACCATCCTCTTGAAGACGTAGTGAAAATAGCATCGAAAGAAGTTATATATTGTTTGAATGCCTTCTCTATTGTCAATGATGCTATTGAATGATGCTTTTGACACAGGAGAACCTAAGAAAAAGAAAATAAAGAAGCACGTAGAAAGTGAAGAGGTTGAAGAAACTTTTGCTAATTAGTTTGCTAATGCAGATTCTTCGATGATCATGGATGAAGTGGAAAATATTTCTAAGAAGAAAAATAAAAGGAAGTCAAAGACTAATGAAGAAATCAGAAATATCTTTAGATATTTTTATTATCATCAGGAAATATCTTTAGATATTTTTATTATCATCATTTTCTGTCCCCTCCTTGAGTAGGGCCCTGCCCGTGAATAATGACATTTTATAATATATATATATATATATATATATATATATATATATATATATATATATATATATATATATATATAAACTCTTTTAAGTTTCTATATTCAGAATTATATAATATATTTTTATATATATTGTAATATTCGGGTAAATAATTTAACTACATGGTGAGTATGTGTGTTCTTTTTTTTTGTTTAAAAATTCTGCCATGGAAGAGATAAGAAAATACGGACGAAATATCTTTATCACGTGTGCTTGAAGTTTCGGGTGCGGTGCACCCGTTCAAGCTAAAGTTATGTTAGCAGTCTCGGCTTTGGTACATCTAAATATTATTGCCTACCCACACTATATAGATGCTCAATTTACGATAATTGATTTATAAATTTGGTAATTCCTTTCTTGACCCATAATTTTGTAATTCCATCCAAGTTAAATTTGTAAAAAATCCATATATATTGAGAGGAAATGAAAAAAAAAAACGCTTGGAGTGTTTAGTAATATATTAAATTAAATGTTTTTAATTTTTGTTTTACTCTTTCACTCTATAAACAAAAGATGGCTGCTATTTTTTAGATTCTACACACATGGACAGATTCTATTTTTAAAATTGTCTTCGTCTTATGTCATATCTCGTCGGTGTTCCCTTTTAAATGATCCAACGTTTTTATTGAAACTTCGTTAATGGAACGAAATGAAACGTTTCCCATTGGTTGCTTTTGAACTCTTTATCTATAATTGTCTAATGGTGAACACGATTTCGTGAAATTGCAGCAGATTTCCGTGAAAAGCTCCAAGCATTGTTTGTTGTATTTTATTGGAAAGTTATTTTGTGAGAAGTGTTTATAAGAGTTTCAGTTATAGTAATGTAAATTTTTCTCAATTTTCTGGAGTGACGTTTATTTAGTTTTCTATTAGTACCAACAACATGCTCGCCCACGAATTGTTTCTATCAATTATTATTTACTTATATTTATATTTAAAGAATTCAATTTTATTAATAGCTTTATTTTCTCCAGTACTTAATTTTTAATTTAATTTTTTCTTTTAATATCACTTAGTCGTTGTGGAATATATATTATATATATATATTAATATAATATATATATTATATATATATATTATAATATATATATATATATTATATAATATATATATATATAATATATATATATATATATATATATATATAATATATATATATATATATATAATATTGATGAAGGGAAAGGAAGACTACTCAAAATCAAAATTATTATTTATTATATAACCAAAAAACTTAGGATAGTTTTTTTTCAGTCTTTCAATGTTTTAAAAGTGGAAATAAAATATATAGACGTTACAAGTTGTTATAATATAATTTTAGTGACATTCCATCCAATTTAAACTCTGGAATTCCATCTGCTGTGTTAAAAAAAATGTAAAAAAGAAAACAAAACATAAATGCCAATTAGCAGATTTTCTCCTAAGTTTCTTATGGTCCTGATAATTGTGTATCAATTGAAATATGGGAAATTTTTCTCCTATAAAATTTGCCTAGAAAGAATGTGAAATTATGTATATTAAAGTCAATGTATATATTATTAATATATTAATATATATATATAATATATTATATATTATAATATATAATATATATATATTTATTAATATATATAATATATATAGTAAACTTATATATATATATATATATAGATATATACTATATATATATATATATATCTTTTAATATATATATATATATTTTTATTTTAGCTATTAAATTGTGAAGGGTTCCATATCATCTTTTGTTTCTATTTTAGACTAAACCCGAAAGAAAACAAGCGTATTGATTAGATAATATCTTTGTCTTTTTTCATATTTAGAGTTACTCGTGATTTCAATACATTTTTATTTCACTTTCTTCCAGATAATTTTAAGCGGACTCAAACATCATGCCTTTATCTCATAAACTGGTACAATTTTTTTTCGTAAAGATTTTTTTATAGTTACCTAGAAAAAGTAACTAGTGTACCAAGTATATATCTCTTATTTTCTATTTTTCTCATACCTATTTCTTTCCTTTCCTGACTATTTTTTGTTCAATTTTAAATTGTCCAACATACTTTTTTTCTTGTTCTGTTTTTCTCTTTTCTCTTATCACTCTCTTTTTTCCCTTTTCATAGTATCATTCCACTTTTTTGTCTATTCCCCTTACTTTTACTTTCTTTCTAATTTAGAGTATATGTCTTTCTGTTTCTGTTATTCTTTTTTTTGTTATTTTTTATTCAAAATACTTTCTTTATATTCCATATCTTATATTACTATCATTTAGATTTACGTATTCCATGTAGTGCTTTTAAAAAAAATTTGACTGAAATATGCTTTCTCCTTCTCAAATTCTGTCATTAAAATGTTTTATTCTTCTGTCAATCCTTCTTGTAAGGTTCTTATACACTTAAGAAGGCTGACAGTAATGTTCAGGTTAAACTGGTGTTCTTTTTCTTTTTTCCGTTGTCCTTCTCACAACTTGTGCTTTCTGTAGTTTATATCGCTCTTCTATGGGTAAATTTATGTTGCTCCTTCTCACTTTTGCAATATTACAACTTTTTATACCTTGTCACGGGTGGGTTTGATTCATGGGCCCGGCGGGGGGGGTCGGCGCGGGTGAGCGTTGCATCAATCCAGCCTTTTTTGGCTGAAAAAGGGAAATTCCAGTTAACCAAATCCTACTCTTCTAGCTCTCTACTAAATCTCGGCTTTAAAAAAACCTCTGTTTTTCCCCTATTAAACGTTTTTGAAATTACATATTCTTAAATAATGTGAAGGATTTAAGGATAAGTGTAAATATCCCTGTTCTGAACTCTGCGCATTCCATACTTTAAATATACTTGCTTCTCTTACCTCAATTCATTTTTTCTTTGATTGCCAAGTTTGGCTTCTGTATAGGAAGTGCGTAGATTTAGATTGATCTTCTTGTCATGTTCTCTTTTGTCCTCTTTGCCTTGGTCCCTCTCTCTTTCGCTTTTCCTGTTGAATCTTTTTTATCTGTTTTTCGTTCGGGGCGCTTGCAAACATAATCTGAAGATTTTCTATTAACTTGGCACATTTGATACATAAGCTTTTAAATTTTAAATTTTCGTCTTTACGGTATTTTTTATTCCATTATCCTTGTAACTCATTGAATTCCATTCCAATTCGTTCTTATTACTGACAGTGATAGAATAGGCCACTTATTTTTTAGCCTTTAAATCTATCAAAAAGTGGTGGGTCCTCAGAATTTCCTGTTTGTTCCCTCCATTAATTTTTTCTGTTTAATCTGTTACTGGTTGTATCCTTATTATTATTATTTAGTTACTTTTTTGTTCTTCAGTTGAAAACAACTTTTTTGGGTTGGAGAAGCTCAGTTTGTAATAGCATTTCGGGTTATTGTCCTCCATTCGGCGCAACAGGCGGGGTGGTTCACAATTCCCAGAGAAGGCAGTATCAAATTTCTTAATATCTTTCCTATCTTTATCCTTCCATTAACTATATGTTCTTTGTGGTCTCTTTCTTATTATTTAATTCCATCTTTTCTATATGAGTATGTAATATGCATAGTTTTTATAACATTATCTAAAAATACTAAAGAATGGAGGGAAGGAGACATAGGCTGGAAGCACACTGGTGATTAGTGCGTTGTTCGGCCCTTGACTTGGGAGTCTTGGCGTTGCTATTTATGCTGTTCTTTTTGTGAATCCATCTTTTTTGGGTTGGATGGATATGCTCAGTTTTGGTCTAGTCATCTCGGGCATATTGTCTGCTCATTTCGCAATGAGGCGGAATGTTCGTGGTGTTCAATTTCCCCATGAGAGATGGCAGGGTAATGTTGTCTTTAATCTGTCCGCATTTATTATATATTCTTATTCTTTCTTTCTATATTATTAATATTTATATATATCTATATTATTAAAACTATATCTATATAATATCTATATATATATATTATAGTTTATATATATATAGTTTTGATATTATATATATTTATTTATTATTATTATTATATGTAATTATTTTATTTTATCTCTCTATATGAATTCTTATTATGATATATATTATTCATATTTATATATTTAAAGTTGTTCGCTTACCACTTTTTAAAAGGCGATGTTGGACACTATATATATATCAGTGCCAATTATGATCGAAACATATCGCTTAACCTACATGTGTCTAACTGTGTTAGCTGAATTATTAACTGCATATATGGATTTAGGCCCAGAGTTGCTATAAAATTGTTTTTTTTTAGCATTTAATTTTTTTTTATATTTTTTTTAAGTGGGTTGTCGATTGCCTGACGGTGGGACAATGGGGGTATGCACGATAGTTTCCCTTTTTCCCGTCGTTTCCCTGTGTTGGTGAGTGTCCTTGAGAGTTACTACTTTTTTTTTTTTGATCTCTTATTCGCTCCATTCTTTTGCAATTTTTATATCTGGTTGTATTTAGGTCCTTTTGTTTAAGTTTTATAAAAAAAATGAAAATCTTTAAGTCAGTGTAGTGTGATTCGTTTCAGTGCTTTGGTTGTCGTACTGTGTTGTTGTTTTTTATGATACAAATAATATATTTCGGGTCTTAGATCCGATCCTTTTAAATGGTATCTAAGTTGTGAGATATATTTTTGATTTTATTAACTTATTTATGAGGTTATTAGTAAGGGTAGAGTTAGTAATGATTTAGTAATATAGTAATTATTTATTATGAGTGTATTTATCGGTTTTTGAGTATAGTGTATTGTTATTTTATTTGAGTATGTATTTTATTATATTGATCATTATAGTGATTATTTTATTTATGTGTGTTTGTATGTTGTTGTCATTTGTTTACTCTGTGGAATAATAATTGTTCTTCGCAGTATGTTCCTTGAGGATTAACTTTCTGGCTATCTGTTTGCATTGGTGGATTTTGTGATCGATTTTACTGTGCGCGTTACGATCGGGGCTACTCTTTATGGGCAGCACTTTGGTAAATATTGTATTTTATATTGATAGTATTATTATCATTATCTATAGTGTTTTGAGTTTGATTATTGTGTTTATTTATTATTATATATTATTAATTTAGTGAGTTATATTGTTAGGACCTGTTACTATTTAGCTTAGTATTACTTTAATATATATAATATATTAGGTAAGTGTTAAATTATAATATTTCTAGACTCTCTGATTATAAGAAGATTGAAATGTTTGTGTGTGCTGATATGTAATGCGAAAATTTTTTTTTTTATTTTAAGGGTTTTTAGCGTATATTTTGTGCAAAGGTTTTCCGCGTTTTATAGATTACGAATAAAGGTAATTATTTTCTAGTTTAATATGATCATAGTTTTTCTATTCGTGTAATTGGGTATTTTTTTTGTAGTTAGTTATTTTTTATGGGTTTATTTTATTATAATTTTGTAATTTATTTCTTTATTTTATTATTTTGTTATGGAATATTTTTGCAAAAGAAGGAGTGAAAATAGCAAACTTTATAAAAATAATCTACATATATGTAGATTATTTTTATGTTTTAGGTTGAATTTGGTTTGTAGTATTTATAGTTAGTAGGTTGATGGGTATGTCGGTGATGTACGGGTAGTGTGTAAGGTTTGTGTGAGTTAGTAGGTGTCAGTGATTGAGTATAGCGTATTTCAGTGATTAGGTGTGTTTGTGTTAGGGGTGGGTGTAGGTTGGGAGGAGGTGAGGTCTGGGGGTGTGGTCGCGGGTGCGTTGTGCGTTGTTTCTCTTAGGTGTGTGTGTATGATTGAGATGTGGCTGTGGGTTATTGTTGGCAGATGTGTTAATAGTCTCTTGCGATGTGGGTTGGAGATGTGTGTTTTGGTTGGTTGTGGATAGGAGAGGGGTTGGTATCTGTCTGGGGATGGTAGACATTACGAGATGGGGTTTAATTATTGTATCGCGAGTGTTGTTGTGTGTTTTTTTTGTGTGTGTGGGTTTTTGGGCTGTAGTCTGTTTTTTGGTGTTATATGATTAGGATATATCATGTCTATGTGTTTATTTTACGCTGTGTGTTCATTTTTTTTGTGGTATTTTTTGTTTCTTTGTATTTTTGTTTTAGCGTTTTTAGGTTTAAAACAATGCTTTTTGCTTTCTTTTTTTTGTCACAGGTTTACCACTGAACGCCGAATAGAGCTGGTATTATTTACTTTTTGCTGATTTGTTTGGTAAGTGTCAATTTCTTATCATGATTTAAATTTGTGTAGATATATGTGCTGGTCTGTTAAACTGTATCTAGTGACGGCACAGTCGCCGCTAGAATATTTACATAGAGACTGACCTATCGGTTAGTCTCTTGTTTTCCTATACACTTAAGCTACTATTTTATTTTTTGATTAGCGGAATCCATATTTCAATATTTTATGGTTTTATATATATATATAGTTATTATATATGAAATAATTGTGTTCTCTTATTATTTTATATATTTATATTTTTATTATAGTGATAATTATTATATATATTATTATTATTTAGGTGATTTTTGGGAAATTGATCGTTTTTTAAAATATCTTATGTATGTATTTGAGGAAATATATTATAGTTATGCCTATGTATATATATATTTGATATTATAATATTATGAGTATATTATTAATTTTTATTAATATATATTATATTATATATTATAGTTATAATAATTATATATTAGGGAGTGAGAAGTTAGGTCTAGTTCAAAAGACTAGTTATTTGAAATAAAAAAAAGTTTTATGCGTGTGAGTCGCCTTGGTTAATACAAATATCTTATGAGTTCCCTTGTATCAAAACAGCGAAGAAAGGTAGATTATTTAGTATGTTATATAGTATTATATCGTCAAATTATTAAAGGAAGGTTTAATTACGAAGTACTATCTTAGTCAAAAGCTTTACCAGTCTGATAATCTTAGCCCTCTTCAGCCCTCTCTTTATTACCTACATGGCGTTCTAGAGCTTTTTATTTGAACATTTTATATATATATATAATATATATTATATTATATTATAGTATTACTAATTATATATTATATTATTATTATATATTTATTATATATAAATATTATATATTTTTTGTTTGTGCGGGTATATTGCGCTGGGGGATGAGATAGTATATATAGTTATATTATTATATATATTATATTTGTAGTTGACATACACGTACACAGTACGTAAGATGCTTGCTCGAAAGTTCAGAAGTAGTCCAAGAGGTTTTCCTGTATACTTTTGTTGGTTAATAAAGAACCTTAATAGCATAACACGGGATCTTATCTTAAAGACAATAGTTTCTTAATCAATGGCGTGGTAGTCTTGTAAGTTAATATTTTGAATTAAGGTTTTCCTCTAAAGCACAGGAAAATCATATCAGGCATCTGTTATGGTCCAGGGAAATTGGCTGGAGTTGTCGGCGCTCGAAGCATATCAGTGAGTCTAAAGTCAAGAACGGTAAGTTCGCGGAGTCAATGTGAAATTACTAATATTTTTACTGTTATGGTGCGCTAGATATATCTGTCGTGATATACTTTTTTTTGAAATGGTTTAAAATTGAAGCCAAAGCCGTTGGTGACTGTATGTGTTTCTGGCTAACTTATTCGGTATAAATAATATTCTATTTACGTATCTTAAAGTATTGTTGAGAATAATAATTATATATTTTATATATATATATATATTTATATTTATTATATTATTATTATATATATAATATATTATTATTATATATTATTTATATTTATTAATATATATTATATATTTATTTTATTTTTATTTATATATATTATATATTATATATTAATATAATAATTATAGATGCAGTCATTATTTCCGATTATCCGTCAATTATGTTTCGTTAAAAACTATATAATATGCTACGTATATTATTCGGATACATTGCTGGAATTTCTGGTCCAATGTCTGGTCTGGAAATGTAAAAAAAAAAAAAAAAAAAAAAAAAAAAAAAAAATATTATATAATATCTATTATATTATATATAATAATTATAATATATATTTATATATATATAATATATTATATTATTTATATTTATTATTATTATTTATAATATATATAATATATATTTTATATATATTCTTTCTCAAAAAACTATCTAATAGCTACATGAGAAAAGGAATATCATTTTTTGGAATCCTGGGTGTAAAATTTCACATAAAGAAAAAATGTAAAATAATATTAATAAAAAAAAATTATTGTTAATAAATATAGTAATTATGATTAGAAGGCCTATATTTTAGAGACCTTTTATTGGTTTTCCCCGATAAATTAAATAGACTTTCTAATTAAATTTTGTTTTTTTTTTTACTAAGATACCAGGAGGTAATAACCGCATTCCGATGCATAGGAGTCGGGTCTCTTTTCGGGTATCGCCCTTCCGGGGAACTATGCGGGTAGGACTAATTCCCCCCCTCCGGGAGGGTCTCCGGAACCCCCGCTCTTTGGTAATATTTGGGTGTGTCGCGGGGGTTCCTCCGCCCCTCCCCTACGTGGTATGGAAACCATCCCCCATCTGTTCTCCGTCGTTCGGCCTCGAGCCCGCCTAGTGGTGCCGTAATAAAGCTTAATAATTTTAAATAGAAAAGAAAAATTTTTTTTATCTAGAAACCAATAAAAGGTATCTAAATTGGGGCCTTTAAATCATATTACTATATTTATTAAACAATAATTTTTTTTTTATTATTATTATTTTTACGATTATTCTTCTATGTTTAAATCTTAGAGAATTATTTACCACCTTTATCGCTTTAAGCTATGTAGATTTTTAGGATATAATTTTTTTTTTTTTTTTTTTTTTTTTTTTTTAATATTACATTTTATCAAACAAGCAATTGGGACCAGCATTCCAGCAATGTATTTCCTTTTCCCTGTAGAATTAATAGTTTTTAAGATACATATGACGGATAATCGAATGCTGGCCATATATATATGATATATATTATATATATATATATTATATATATATATATATATATATATAATATTTATATATATATATATAATATATAAATATATTATATATATATATATATATATTATATATATATTATATATATTAGGGATGTCCGAATAGTGAAAAAGCCGAATATCGAATACCGGAATATTCGGCTAAAAGTATTCGCCCGAATACCGAATATTCGGCCGAATAATAACTTCGCTATTCGGCCGAATAGTTATTTAAAGTTCCGGTCATCCATTTAGGGCAAAATAAAGAAAACTTACACTGGTCAACAAAAAAAAGGGAGGTGAAATTTTTCTTTGGATGGACTTTTGTAGCAGAAATATAGTAATTCGGAGGTGCTGATTTCCTATATATTCTCGGATTGCTGAATCACATCCCGTTTTCCGTTTTGAATCATTGATCCCCTAATTTTTGCATTATTTCCTAGGATGACAAAAATTCATTGTGCGCACTAACGGTTTTGCTGTAAGACGTACTTCCCGCATATTATCTACAGTAGCAGCAAGTTTACTGCGGTCCGATATTCGGGAAGCTGTGGTAACTTTAGTATGTCTAACATGTATGGATGCCAAATGACCCTGGATGATGTCTTATCATCTATCTGAAATACAGTCGGAATGTCCGTTCATTCTTCACCCAGGGTGAACTGAACGATCTTGTATGAGAGTTGTATTGCCGAAGTTGTGCCCTGAGCTGTTGGCTTCGAGGTTGGATGAAAATGACTACTGGATCATGGCACAAGAGTAACATTTTATTGTAAAAGAGAAGGCAGAGCTTGGCCGGAGGCTCTTACCAATCAAGATGGTAACCTTGGTGTAATGCCCAAAAAGTGAAGTTTGCAGGCCCTACTACTCCGCTATGGGGACTTCCAGCAATACATGCAGGTGAGTGGCGACTGTTATTGACACTCCAAGAGCAGTTTAAAGTGTGGTGTTGTTACACAACGGCAACAGGTATGCTTCGGTTTCAGTAGGGTATACTCGGTACGCGATGAGAGAGGAGTAATGCAAAAAATCAAAGACAGTTTGGAGACCGCCTTACAATATCAGGTAACACTGGATGGTAAATGATGCGTCGACTCCTCAAAATGGTGAACATTTGGCTCGCCCAGCAGCAGGTTTCACCAAATATGCCTGCTTCCTGTGCTACTTGGGACAGCCGGGTGCAAAGGGCACTGGACCAAAAGAGAATGGCCACCGAGGGAAAACCTTGACGCCAAGGGTGACATGGAAAATCTTGGCGTAGAACCACTTGTACAGAAGAGAAACATCATCTTCCCATCCACTACACATACACTTGGTTTTTTTGATGAAAACAATTTGTGAAGGCCCTGGAACATGATGGTGATTGCTTCCGCTATATATGCTCTCGTTTCTTGGTCTGAGTGACGAGAAGAAAAAAAGCTGGGATATTTGATGGCCTCACAAATACGGACACTCCTCCGTGATGCCTTCTCCCTTTGCTACAACAATGACTGTGTTTGAGGCAAAGAGCGTGAAATGCTTTTCCAGATGTAGCACAGAATTTTCTGGGAACAGGAAAGCCGAGAACCACTAACATTGGACAGTTTCTGTCTCATGGATGTAGAATGAGTATAACGTTGCACTACTTCATTCTCACCTAAGAAAATTTCCGGATAAACCTAGGCGATGTAGTGATGAGCAGGGTGAACGCTTTCCTATCAAGATCTAAAGTTCATAGGAAGGACGTTACCAGGCAAGTGGGATATCATTATGATGGCCGACTATTGTTTGAGCTTGATTAGGGATATTCCAGACGCTATGCGCAGTAGATCATCTTTTACGAAAAGAAAAGTTACTACCATCGTAGGTATGTTTTACATTAACTAAAAGCCATTCCTTCAATTACATGCAATTTTCACTTTACTCTTATTAAGGAATCATTCTTTAAAGTCTGCAGCTCTTCAATAACATTTCTAAGACATGTATCTTATCATTGCGATTTGTTTCTCTCCCTTCAATATATCCAATATATATATATATATTATTATATATATAATATATTATAATAATATATATATATATATATATATAATATATTATATTATATTATATATATATATATATATATATTATATATAGATATTTATATATATTGAAATATTTATATTTATATATAATCATCAATTATGAATAATGAAAAATAAAATCATAAAATTTTACAAATCTGTGTTACACACGAATATCTCACAAATGCAGATGTGATAATGCAAAACCCCGATTACCATTTTGGAATCACGCCACATCAATAATAATCAAATTACGAACCCTGTCCAAGAAATTTCATGTTTCCCAGTGTTATATACAAAGTAAATAAAACAAAAAGTAAATACTATTTCTTCTTAACCTATAGCAAACCATTCCACATATTAAAAATAATTAAATTGAGAATTGAATTGCGTTGTTAAAAGATATTAAACTAAACTTCATTTGAAAAAGCTCTAAGGTTAAAATGACAATATTAGCAGTTCTCCATTTTCAGGGGATAACCTATTTCTTCTTGTGGCTTCATAAATATTTCTCCTGTTCTAATATTCTTTCACCTTCCGACTGATGACGGTGGAGCTGAAAGGTATTTATTGCTAGTTTTTTCCAAATTCATAAAACTATTTTCCAGTGTTTTTCCACTTGAAGGGAATATCATTGTTCTCACTGGTCAAAGTAGGCAAACTTATATATATTTGTTTGTTTCTTGATGTAATTCCGTAGTAGCCTTTTACTTTTTATGTACATAATCACATCGTCAGAAGAAATTGGGACTTTCTTTTTTTCACTCTCACTTTTTCTGTATGACGATTTTTTGATACCACAATTTCTTTAAAACAATCCGTAGTAAAGAAGTGAAAATGGAACCTTCAGCTTCACTTTTCCCCCACTACGTGAATCATATCAGCAGCAGAAGAGTCAGAAGCTAAATTTTGATGCTTCTTTCCATGCCTCAAACCGCCATTTATTTTTAGAGATCAACTCTAAATCCAGTTGAAAAATTAGCTTGAATCGCAAAGGTAGAAATGAAGCTGGTGCAAAGATTTATCCCATAGAAACTTAGATAGTCTTTTTTCTATTGATTTCTTAAGCTCTTCAAACGAGTTGGTAATTAATCGCGTTTGGAGAAATGATTAAACAAGGTCTTGTTTTTTTCATTTCATTGCCTTTGTTCTAATATCTATTCCCAAAACACAGTCATCCCTTTCATGACTGTTACTTCACCTTTAATGCTTGTTTTAGTGATGTAGTCAAATGGCTCAAGTAAATGGAATAATTTTGCCAACTGAAAATCAGTCCCCAACATTTTTCTGATTGCTCAGCAGCGCAATATGGATATAGGGACTTTTTTTGTTCAAACAATCTTTTAAGCATAATCATGTTCCTGTTCCAGCGTGTATTAAACGGTCCTTTTGAATTAATTTAATGCTGTTTGACAATTCAGCTGCATCTGTGAAGTTTTATATGCTTTTGCAGCTGCCGTTGCTGAATGGTGAAAATGAGAGGATATGCCTTCTGCAAGTAAATAAAATATCTTTAAAGACTTCTGACATAATAATCGTGAATATTGAAAACAATTGTTTGCAACAATTGAATTAAAACATTGAAATTTGATACAAGCCACTCTCCCTTAATCCAGCTACCATGTTTGGTCCATTATCCCGTACACTAAATGCCCCGTATCACTAAATGAATTCTATTTTTGGAAATAAATTTGAAAAATGTCAAAGGCCCTTATAGGAATTGACAAATGACAAGAAGATTTTCGCCATATTGGCTTCAAAATTTGCTATATTTATTTTTTTGGAAAATAAAGTTTCTAAAATTTCAATTTTAAATTGAATAACTTTCCCTTATGTTGACGAAATTTATTGTTTATAAAGCTCAAATATTCGGCCCGAAATAGTTCGGCAAAAAAGCCGAATACCGAATATTCCGGTATTTTGGCCGAATAGGCCGAATACCGAATACTTACCGAATATTCGGCACATCCCTAATATATATAAATATATATATATAGATCTATATATATATATAATAAATATACTATATATATATATATATATATATATATATATATATATATATATATATATATATATATATATATATATATATCAAAAAAAAATGTGAATTTTTGTAGTGTGTGTAAAATGTTTTTAACTAAAATACAATATTAATGAAAACATAATATAGCATATAGCATACTATAGAATTAATTAAAATTAGTTTTCATCCTAATCCTTTCAGTTAGAAAAATTCGGGTATAACTAGATCAAACTACACTAGAGACTGTTGAAACGAAATGTGGAGTCCTTCAAGGCAGCATCCTATGTCCTTTTTTTTTTTCTTTCTAAATTGATATACGATTTTTTGTGGAATGACTTTCACTAATACAATATTTTATTGTGTTATGCAGTTGATTGTGTTCTTTGGGTTTCTGATCCAAATATTCAGGTTTATGATAAATAATTAAGAATTCAGAAAGTTTTATATTCACTAGTTTATCTACGCACACCCCCTAGTTTTGTTTCTTTTAGTTAGCAATAACCTACCGTAAAATATGAATCCAAAATATGAACGGGGAATTTCCACAAGTGCGAATTTATTAATTTCCATTCAAATAAAATATTATTGTTAAATATAACAGTTGCAAATGTAAATATAAAAATTAATTATTTTATATTTTCTCTTTAGTGTGTTTTTTGAATAAGAATTGGGAATCCGTTAGAGAAATTCTCTCGCATCATAATAAAACTATTGAGTAATCAAGTATAGATTTAATTTTGACTTTCTCTCAAAGATCAATGCACAATCCTTGACCATTTAATTAGACTGATTGTTGGAGCTTTCCGTTGTAGAAGAGTGGATTCCTTAGAAGCAGTAACTTAACAATGTCATCAGTAACAAAAGAAAATATAAATTAGTAATGGAAAATG
>JABUQX010126163.1:0-5000 GCA_015478945.1 Trachelipus rathkii
TGTAAGCATCGAAATTTAGCCCAAGGTCCACGTTTTTATGTTACAGGTCTTTCAAAAACAAAGAATTTAAACTTATTTATTTTGTTGTTAAATTGCTAATATTTAGAAGTTCTCAAACTTAGCTTAATGTTGACTTGGGAGTTGAACAACACCCTTATTATAAATATACTTGATAGATCTTGGTAATTTTGGTGTGTCACTTTCGGAATTCAGATCAAAGTCACGTTGTACAGATATATATACCCTATATATAATATTATATATTATATATATATATTATATATATATATTTATATATATATATTACTATAATATATATATATTATATATATAATACTATATATAATATATTACTAAATAATAAATAATCATAAATATTATAACTACATATATATATTGGGGAAAAATAATAATAAATTGATTTTTATTTGTCTTTCTCGTTATGCTCAAGTTGTTCATGTCTAAGGGTTTCCTTTAATGAAAATGTATGATGTTCTGCGGATATCTATGATAGCATAATAGGGATGGAATCCACTATGGTCTTAATAAGACTTGTTGTGTAAGCTATCGAAATTTAGCTCAATGACTCACGTTTTTATGTTACAGGTCTTCAAAAAAAAAAGAATTTAAACATTTTATTTTTTACATTATTAAATGCTAATAATATTAGAGGTTCTCAAATGTAAAGTGAATAATTTTTTAATATTTATTAACTCTTTTTTATAATTATAATATATATAGAATAGTATATATATTCAAGTTATGCTTATATTATGTATATAACTTTATTAGACTATTTACTATTACTATCTTTAAATAATATCAATATATCATTAGGCTATATTAAATTATATACTATATATATATATATATATATATATATTGGTAAGTTTTGCAACCCTTATATTAATATACATTATTTGAAACTATTACTTTTATATTATAGTCAGGACAAGATGTTATTTCATTAACAGCTACAATATTCTTCAATTCCATTCTCATTTCTCAATCAAAAACTAAAATAGCTATCGGGAAAAGGAAATCATTGCTGGAATTTCGTATTTTATGCGGAAAAAAAAAAAAATTAAAACATCAAAAATTGGCTATTTTTTGGGTGGAACGTGGGGATGCGTGGACAGTAGTACTTAATGTATATATATAGACTCTCATTTGTAAAGCGTTCTACCACGGCAATTACGGGGCTAGAGCCTGACGTGGAACACAGGGGGGTGACGTTTTCCATAACCCCGTAGGGAGGGGCGGAGGAATCCCCGCGACTACCCAAATACCAAGAGCGGGGGTTTCCGGAGACCCTCCGAGGGGGGAATTAGTCCTACCGTAGTTCCCGGAAGGCGAGAGACCCGACTCCTGCCACTGGTGCGGTATACCCTTGGGGTATTCTTTAGTTAAACAAAAAAAGCAAAATTTAATAGAAAGTCCTAGGTCAGCCTCTAGAAGTACCAATAAAAGTATCCTAAATAGGCCTCTAATCATATACTATAATTATTAACATAATTTTTTTTATATTATTATTTTTACATTTTCCTATCCAAAATTTTAACGGGATTCCAAAAGTGTATTCCTTTTCGCTGTAGCTTTTGTAGTTTTTTTAAGATATTAATTTTTTTTTATTATTTTTTTTTTTTACATTTCTCCGCACTAAAACTTGGACAGCAATAACAGCAAATGCTCATTCCTTATTCTCGGTAAGCTGTATGTAGTATTTCTGAGATATGGATGTGGCTCTTCTAGAGGCTGACCATATATATATATATATATATATATATAATATATATATATATATATATATATATATATATAAGATATATTATATATCGTAATTCCAGAATTATAGTAAGTAGTTAATTATTAATTATTTGATAACTATATATATAATATATAGTTATTATAATTATATATGCAATTAATGGACCTATATATTCATTAACTATATTATTTTAAAATTTATATTTCTAAAAGTTTTTCTATGAGTACATATATGAAAAGCCCTATAAAGATATACTATATTTATAAAATTAATATTGCTTATCTATTTAAACATAGCTGTAATGCCAGTATAACAACATTTAGATATTAATTCATATCAATAATATAATATATAAAATACCTCTAATATATATATATATATATATAATATATATTAAATCATATATATTTTATTTAATTAACTATTTACGGCTATAATATATATTTATTTATTACCTTATTCATATTATATATAATATATAACTATAATATATAACTATATATATATTCATATAAATATTAATAGATATATTATATCTATATTATTATAATTCTATCATATCTTATATATATATATATTATATAGGACAATTCTCGTTGATAATTGTTATCAGCTCACTCTGTTAATAAAGGAGACATCTGAGCCCCCAAACAAACATATCATTCTTGTCTTTGTAGGAATATATATACAATTCGGGAAGTCGTTGCTCTTATGACTTACCTCTCAATTCTGGTATTAATTTGGTTGCCCTTCTTTGAACTCTTTCAATTTTTTCTATGTCCTTTATGAGGTATGGACTCCAAAACCGTACTGCGTATTCCAGATGAGGTATAACTAATGTTTTATAGAGAAGAAATATATTTTTAAATTTATTTTCAAAGTTTCTGGCAATAAAGCCAAGAGCTTTATTTGCTTTCTTAACAGCTTCAGAACATTGTTTCACAAACTTTAATTCCTTATTAATTAACACTCATAGATTCTTTTCCTCACTGACAACTTTGATAGCTGAGTCTTCTGTTATGTAATCATATTCATTGTTCCTACTCCCAAATGTATAACCTTACATTTATCCGTATTAAACTTCATGTGCCATGTTTTAGACCAATTTACAATCTTTTTAAAATCCCTCTGGACTGATTGATAAAATAATCTTTCCTACAATTTACGCGATTTCCAAGTTTTGTATCATTTGCATATTTTGATATGTTGCTTAAAGTATCACCATCTATATCATTTACATGTAAAATAAGCAGTATTGTACCCAGCACAGATCCTTGGGTTACACCACTAACAACATCAGCCCATTCTGAGCACTCACCATTAATTACAACTCGTTGTCGTTGATCCAATAACCAAATTTTAATCCAATTTAAAAGTTTTCCTTGAATATCGTGTCCTCTAACCTTTTCCTTTAATCTTTGATGATGGATGGTATCGAATGCTTTTTTTTTTTTTAAAGAAAATCCTATGAGATTTTTAATAACTTTAAGAGGCTGTAACTTTTTTTCCTAAAGAGATCACCCATTTTCATTTTCACTATTCTTCATTATTATTTTTTTAGAGTATATCCTGGGATTTTTATAAAAATCGGGGTGTGACACCCTTCTGCACTACTATTACCTTAATATTTTGGTGCAAGCGAGAGAAGCACATACAAACGCTATCAATACCAATGACAAACAGAATGCTTTAATGCAAGTGCAACGAGTTATAGTAAAAGCCTATTGCCAGCAGAGGATCTCTATGGACTCTGAAGTTACTCATTTTCTTTTCATTTTAATTGTATGACTAATGTACTGCAGAATTTTAATTTTATTTTTGCAATTTTAATTTTAATTTTTATCTTTTTAATATATATATGTAAGTATTACAGAATTTTAATTTTATTTTTGTATTTTTGTAATTTTAATTTTTCTTTTATCCTTTTACCAACTGCTGTATAACAAGACTGCGTTCTATAAGACCGCATTCTGGAGGGACGACTGTACCTAAAAATTTAACTATAAAAAGATGTACCTCTTTTCATACATGGAGCTCAGCATTTTTTATATTGATACATTGATATATATCAGTAGACATATATGGATATCAAATTGATATTCAATAAGTATTGATATGCAGTGAGAGAGTAAACTCCATACATCACTCATGGATAGGAGGGGTGGAAACCCCTGTAGATAAATATGTGTCCCATACATCCACATTATATATAATCTTTTTGAAATATATTAATAGTTTTTCATATATATATATATATATTATATACAAAAATATAAAATAACCAATATATCTCTTTACAAAAATATAACTATATATTATATACATATCTTATATTTTCACTTTATTTATTTAATATAATATATACTATTAATACTTATATGATCTAGATCTGTAGATTATTAGGTTCATAAATCCTAATTATATTATATATACCTATATATATGAGAATTTAGCCTATTTATTTATGATAAAAATCTATTAAGTGATATATATCATATAATTAGAATCATATATACTATAATATATATATATATATATTAAACTTTAATACATAGTTCAGTCCCATTATTTGAGATGTTCTGGCAATGTCATTCCATCTGTAAAAAACTTTAGTTTTTTTCTGGTATATTTTATTTTTGCAAAAGCTCTTTCTCAGATTGTTTTATTTTGAGTTTTCTTATTGTGCGTGCTTTTAATATGTTGATTTTGTGTCAATAAGTTTTTTTATAAAGTCAGAAATTAAGTGTTTCACTGGAACTCTAAATTTTTTAATAAAAATAATAATACACTTCTATTCTATCCAATAAATATCACTTGTTTTTTTAATATTATCTCTTTTAATTAAAGGAAGAATTCTAAGTGATCTTGGTATTAAGTTATTCTATCTAAAAATGAGTTGCATGGATGTATTGAAGATACTTTGGAAGCACTAACATTGAGCATTAACTGAAACGTGCGAGCTCTAACATTCTATTTTGTTTCGTAAATTTTAAAATTTGCTTTCCAATATAACGAAATACCAAAAAAAGTGAAATTTTTAATAACTATCATCTGATAAAACTTTAACAAACAATTTTCATTCCTCTAATTTTTTTTTTTTTACTTAATCCGATAGAATCGAAGAAATTTTTCTTTTTTTAAAGGAGTACTATAAATTTGCTCTATATCTCTCTGTTAAAAATTTAATTAAGTTTTAAAGTACCGTAAAGATATAAGATAATTGAGAAATTTT
>JABUQX010126164.1:0-2500 GCA_015478945.1 Trachelipus rathkii
ACCACACTAATTGGCTTAATATAGCATATATATATATATATATATATATATATATATATATATATATATATATATATATATATATATATATATATATAGATAAGAAAACAATAAAAATATATATATATATATATATATATATATATATATATATATATATATATAAATAAAATAATTATTACGGAAGGTAGGAAATAGCGTCATCAATCAGCTGATCAATCAGCTGATCAATCAGCTGATCAATCAGCTGTGAACCTAAATAAAAATACTATATATATATATATATATATATATATATATATATATATATATATATATATATATATATATATATATATGCTACTCTTATATATATATACCACTGCTACTATATATATATATACCATATATATATATATATATATCTATTCTATCTAAGATCTATACAGTATTTTTTGTCTTTATTTACAAGATGTCACCGATATTGGTACATTTAAACAATCGAGGATAAATATTTTCCACAACATATGAAAGTCATATTGATGGGCTAAAATATATTCATAGTATATATCTAAATGAAAAATATTTTTTTAGAAGCTCTGTACTTACCATTATTTGAGTTATTTTCCATTATTTCAGCTGAAAATTCACTGTTTAAAATTGGCACAAAAAATTGAGACCTTGAACACTTTGATGTGACGCAATCGCCATTGAATAGCCTATTATTGGTCAAAACTTATCTAAAATGCAAGGAATCGAAACCTGAAATAAAAAACTGCCAGATACCGCTTGAATTACAATTTTTTCGAGAGTTACAGGCTTTTCTGTGAAACGTGCCGATATCGGTGCTTAAAGCCATAAAGGGCTAGAGCTTCATGGGAGCGACGGATCCTCACTATGGTAAATCATCAAGTGTAGGGTTCATCCAAAGCCCAGGTGGGCCACAACCATACCCCCTCACAAAGCCCGCGCCATTCTCTCCTATCATTCACCTTTCTTCTCGCCTCTGCCAAACTCAGATTTCTCTCCTGCAGACATTCCTTTACTGACACAATCCACTTTTTCTTCGGTCTCCCAGCCGGTCGGTTCCCAACACACTCACCACTATACATCCGCTTAACTAACAGACTATCATTCATCCTTTCCACATGACCAAACCATCTCAACGTACTTTCATTTATTCTCTCATTTACCTCTTCTTCACACCACACAACTCTCTAATACGTTCATTCCTCATTTTATCAATTCTTCTCACACCTAACACGCCCCTAAGATTGTCCATCTGAACACATTGAACTTTAGATCTATACTTCTTATTCCAGACCATAGTCTCACTACTATACAATAACACAGGTAACAACATACCCTCATGCAAGACCCTAGCGCACTCCACCTTCCTGCCACCTTCCTTCCATTCACAACTTTTCTACTACACTCTGCATCATCCGTTCCCTTCTCATCCAACATATACCCTAAATATTTAAACTCAAACACTTGTTCCAGCTACTCATCATCTAACATAACTTCACACTGAGGACTGTCCTCACTCACAACCATAAACTTACTCTTATCTATGTTTACTTTCAAACCCTTCCTTTTACACACCCTGCCAAATCTCTCTACCAATCCTCTTAAACTCTCTTCAGATTCGCCACAAAGAACCAAATCATCCGCATATAATAGGTAGGGCACCCTCCACTCATCCATTATATATATATATATATATATATATATATATATATATATATATATATATATATATATATATATATATATATATATATATATATATATGCTATATATATATATATATATATATATACTCTCTCACACTAACGTATGCTTACTATATATATATATAATGAAGAGGTGATAATGTTGAATGTGTGTGGGTTTGATGGTTGCAGAAAGGAATAGGAGAGTATTTTAAGGTGGTGGTAATGGGTAAGTGAAAAGTTGAGAAGAATGTAAATCTGCAGGTATATATGAAATTACTGGTGAAATGATCAAGAACGGAGGCCGAGATGAGTGATTGATTGGATTTGGAAGTTGTGTAATAAAGCGTTTATAGAGGGTATAGTTCCAAAGGGATTGGAAGAGAGCGGTAATAGTACCCTTATATAAGGGTAATGGAGAAAAGGGGAACTGTAGAAATTATAGGGAATAAGTTTATTATTGAGTGTTGTAGGAAGAAGAATATATATGCTGGTATTTTTGTTGAAAGGAAGTGCGTCGAGTGACTGAAGGTCTGATTGGTGAAGAACAAGGTGCATTGAAGAAGTGGTAGAGGGATGTGTGGATCAAATCTTTACATTGGAAAAATTGATTGAGAAAATGAGGGAGAAGAATAAATTGTATTTAGGTTTTATGGATTTGCAACAGGCATATGATAGAGTTAATAGGGAAGCTTTATGGCAGGTGTTAGTGATATATGAATTGTTGGTGGTAGGCTTCTGAATGAATCAAAAGTATGTATGTGACGGAAGGTGAAGCGTGTGTAAGAATAAATGGTGTCAAAAAG
>JABUQX010126164.1:7500-19445 GCA_015478945.1 Trachelipus rathkii
GGCTCTCTTGCAGCATAACGCGATTCTTTCAGAACTCGAGGAATATCCCGGAATTCGCGCGTAGGGGATCAAGACATGCTGAAGAAAGGTATCATTCTAGAAGGTGTTGATAGAGAGTGCTTTTTCGAACTCTTCCCTACATTAGAGATAGTTCTTGGTTCAAGAATACTGTTTCCCCTATATCCCGGAAAACCAAGTATATCGCTCTCTAACTCGCTCAAGCTGTTCTCTGACTAGATTTCAGTATCGTGCTTAGATTGGAATTTTTATATTATTTCATTCGAAATTATATATGGGGATTATTAATATACTCGACTCAGTCACAATCGATTTGGGTAGTTCAGTATACATTTATCTCTATTTATCTCCTAATCTCTATTAGAATTTTCGCTGTCACTCTCCATTGTATCGTGTTTATTTATTGAAAGGTCTTCATAATAGCAAACACTCTCTTAAACAGATAAATATTATTGTGAGCATCAGTGTTGTCTAGAGTATTATGAGGATGGCCCTTGATTAAGATCTTTAATATTGCTTTTTTCCTTCGAGCATGAAGTTAAATTTAGTAAAGTCTATGTGGTGATGAGAGTTTACGATTTGGTCCCCCCAGAAGACAGGAATACATTGATTATAGTGAGACGTTATTGATATCCATAAGGTCAACTATATTGATGTTTTCATAGGTATATCTGAGATAATTTTTTACAAGAATATATAGTTAAAGAGCAATATAATTAGATAATTATGGTTTATATTAGATATTATCAATAATTAACATATCTTGAGGTGATAATTCATGTTTGCTTATATTATTAATTTGTATTTTGTAAAAATAGAGTCATATATATATAATATATATAGACGTCACTATATTACTAATATAGAGAGTAATATATTTAGCTTATCGGTATATTATATAATATATTATTATCACCCGTAAATGTTTGATCATTTATATAAGTTATATATATAATATAACAATAATACTTATAATTATATTTATAGATCCAGTTGCTCATATATATATCTTATAATTAATATATAAATGATATTACTGTAAGCACACAGATATATTTACTATATTAAATATTATTACTTAATCACTTTACTTAAGAAATATTGTAGTAATTTAAAATATAAGCCTTAGCTAGATGTACATTCTGTTAAGCACTTAATTTATACTAAGCATACCACAAATCATTTCGAATGAATTGAGCAGGAAAATAATTTGAAATAGCGCGATTAATAATTCAGGTGTATGTCATAGTGAGGTACTATTCATAACGGCGTAGAAGTTGCACAAGATAAGAGGGTCGGAATGAGGTCAATTTAGGGATGTTAAGGCTTCAACTAGAATGTGCAGGTGTTAGTTCTCTGCAGTGCGTTCTTTCGAGAAGTTCACATTTTCAGAGAATTTTTTCATTACACCTAATCAGGGAAATTTATGTATTTAGGGGTATTATAGATAACGCGGCGTGAATAAGATATGTGCGGACTTCCTCTCATAACAAGGAAATTAACATAAATACGCTTCAATCTACTGTAAAATAGTAATATAGTGTATTACAAATTATTGAAAGAAGATATTTAGGTACTCAGAAAGGATAATGAGCGTCGAAACTCAATTAACATGATACTTGGTTAAATTGGACTGAGTGATTATATCTTGCCATTTAAGTTTAACTCGTATATTATAAAAGCAATTAGAAATCATTTAAAGAATCATTAATCTAATAGTTTCAGTTGTGGCCAATGTAGCGAGTACAGATTTCAACTTCTATTTATAAATCTCTGGCTTCTCGCCTTCGATGAATCTACATCCGATTAAAACTGTCATTGAACATTTATTATTTAAACTTTTAGAACCATCAGAGTTACTGACCCTATTAAGACATTGATGAAGAGACGTTTATGAATAGTTATTGAGGTTGTGTATAGTTGATATTTTATTAATTTAAACATATAATTAAGATTGGAAAATTGTTCACGACTTTATAATCTATTATTGGATGATATGTTTTTAACAGAAGTGTAGATTGTGTATGAAACTATAATTATTGGATAATTGAAAGACCACAGGTTGCTTAAACCTATAGACGTTAACTATGTTAATTATTGAGTTATTACATAGAGTAATACTTTTTATTTGGATAAGAATTTGTATTGTAAGGTAAAATCCTATTTTAAGTCAGTTCCTTGATAATGTTACAGTATTTTAATTTATAAAAAACGCTTTTAGCGACTAGTAATATTAGTGGTAGACACGATCTATTATTTATAAATCACAGATATTCATCCCTCATTGAATGATGAAAGTATTACATACTCTATTAATTCTATTGAATAATTACGACGGCTTGGCATAAATCCTTAGGATTAATAGGGTTGAATGTGTTTTTCCTCAGGAAGATCAGTCTTGGCAACGGAACACGTTCATTTATAGAACAGATAAAGGATGGATAGAATGTCCTGCTTAATTGAAATGTACCTACTTATTTAAATTGACTGATAAAAGGTAGTTATGATAAACATGATAACTATAACGAACTTATAATAATTACCAAGGGTAATAGATAATAAATATAAATCGACATATATTTCGATGCTTAGTAATCAAGTGGTATTCATAACATTATACCTCTAGGAGATGCTCAATATTAGATACATCTATACTGTGGAATGCGTACGTGTAACACTGAATATTAGTGGTAAACATACATTAATGTGGGCATTCACTTTACCATGCTCTACTGATTTAAATAAGTGGTAAGTTTATTATTTCCTTCAAGAGAGTTTAAAGGTTATAACTATTTAACATTATCCCTAATGTCACTATCTCTCGCTGAACTATTCATGTATTGATCATATGATCGGATCTATAATTAAGAGTACATATAAAGGTAATACGTGACTTAAGCGTCAATGTTTATTATATTTAAACAAAGATGGCAGAAGAAATCCATTTATCTGTCTACATTAAGCAAGATAGTGCTATACAAGCTATTATAAAATGGAATGGGTAATCAATTTTTAACCAGAATTGAAATCTCATCTATATGCTACTTGAAGTTCATTACAAGAAATAGAACGCCACAATCTGTAGGAGTCAATCTGACTCCTACTCTGTAATTTATTTTCATCTTTTTTCAATATTATGATACACTTCTCGTTAGCAGTGTAAAGACAGTAATGGGAAAAGAAGCTTAACAGTTTACATTTAGTTAAATATTAAAATCATGGAAAGAGTATTACATTGGATCGAGATCCCAAAGAGGATACGGTCTTGGAAGGATTTTTTCACTAAGTTAATCATTTATATTAGCTTGAACGTGCTACATCACCTGTATTTATAGAAGAGGGGTGAATATTTAGGTATTAAAAGCTTAATATTTCCTCAAATAGTTATTAACTAATGCTTTAAAGATATATTATTAATAGCGACAATGGAGCCAACTGTCACTTTCTTTGTGCTTTTATCATTTAAAAAAGGCGGATTGCTTTGAGTTAGTCTCTGACGAGATGCCTTCGATGACGTATGTTATTAGCGCAAAATATATAAGACGATATAAATGATACAGGCAGGGCAGGGCTAAAAGTTTAAAGGTATTATCGCTAGGAATGTCCCAATTAATATAGGAAAAAGCCTAAGACCAACAAGAGAGCTACTGAAGAAGTACGATAAAGGGTATAAGAAAATCAACAACCCAGGAAAAACGTCCTATAGGCTAATTAAAGTGACTCACATCTACTAAATTACGAACTGATTATGTATCATTTATCAGCATTATAACTACTTTATTAATGGTATTTCAACTTCCGTCTTTTCGTGTATACCAATAATGTATATCAAGGCGGTAGCCACATCTGATGAGTTTTTGTTCATTAATTCACCCTAACACCACACCGACAGTATAGCATTTCCCTTCATTTCTCTAGTATAGCTTCACAGACTGCACTCAAGATGCGATTGACTGATCTCTTCTCGTGAACCCTACTTTCAGAATTAGGGATGAGCATCGCCGCTTCTCAGCAATTAATCCCACATCACACTCAATGAAACCAGCCACTGCGCTACCTCTAGAGTTCAATATTCCAGAAGTACCTAAAAGACCGAAACAGATACAGCGCATAATATTCTAGAATATCCACTAATGTTATTAGGTCTATAACGTCGGTATATGTTATATCAAACCCGAAATATGACGATTGCCCTGCTATGGTCCAGAAGGCTAATACTACATAATTACCGTATTAACAGTAGATACAGAACACATATTGATGTAAATATTAAAAACTTTAAAGTATATTCAAATATTCATAATAATTAATAATAATTTGATATTTAAAACAAGCAGATATTGCATGAGATTATTCTTATATGTTAAATTACATTTTGGCACTTAATAATAAACTAACATATCACTTAAGTAATCAACATAAGAATTTAATAGTTTATTCCTTATAGAAGCTAACAATGAACACTACTGAACTTTTCATGATTTATGAAATGCATTAAAAGTCAAAGTCTCAATACTATTCAATTCGATATTTAGGTGGATTATTCATTATACAGCATTCTAATAGAATATGAGAGCTTAAGACAATCATGTAGAATAATAAATTAAGCTAGGCCAAAAGTCGTGAAATATACCACTTATAGAAAATATTAATAACAATTTAGAATTTTAATAATGATATGATAATATTAATAATATATCAATCCTCAGTTGTACAGACTTAATTTACTATCCATTAAACATACATGATATGAAAATTTGCCTAGAATCCGCTTAATTCCCAAGTTTCAAAAAAGCATCAGACGAAATTAGTTAACGGAACAATCTTACAAATAAACATAAGTATTCTAACTACTAAAAGAACTACACTAGACTGTCCATAAGAACCATTTGTATTCTCTCTTAATTATTACTTTTTGACATAGAAGCCTTTTCTCTATTGTGTAGAATTATAGTTGAAGTTTTCCTCTCCCCAAGAGAGATATAATTGGAACAAATATGATGAAAGATTCGCCTATATTTAAACACGCAACGCACGAACTTGCTATATACTAGATTAATTCAGAAAAAATTGTTTTTTGCTTTTTTGTTTGGAAGTTTTTTTACAAAAAATAAAGATTAATTTGAATGTAGAAACCACAGTATATATATATACATTTCTCTCGGACGGATTATCAAGGCCTCAGCATCATAGGAGACCAAGTAACTTATTGTTTAAATAACAAATAGGATACTTTTACCCCAGTTCAAAATTATGTGACAGTTTTTTTAAGGCAGAACACGATGCTATTCAGGTCATTAATTAATACACAAAATATATATCAATTATAATTAAATAAAAAACCAAATATAATTTGCCCATATACACAAACCATAAAAGGGGTTTAAAGTTTACTACTAATGTGAGACCATCAAAGTGGTTTACCAGAGGTCTCATACGGACGTGTTATGAACTGTCATATAATGGCGGCAAGGCAATCTCTATGCTTTGTATTCTTTCGCCGACTCGTTCTTCAACGATCTAATAGCCAACACTAGACAGTTTTTCAAGAAATAGAGATCGCTTGTTATAGGTGTACGCACAAGTAAGGCCTTATGAACACCTTGACGCACACTTAGAAACGCAGCAACGACAAGTAATTTATACGCCATTTTTGTAATCATGCTAGCGGTCAGATCTCTTCACTGCTGGATGTATAGAACTCAATTGGCAAGTCATTTAAGGGCTCTTCACCTTCGTAGAAGGAAAGGGAACATTAGGTTTATCCTACATTTCTCTACATTTATGCCGGCAAGTCTGAAGAGTTACAATCCGTTTATACTCTTAGGACGGTTTATATCTTGGATGTCTAACCCCCGCTTATTGAAAATTTTGAACAGGAGCCAGCCAAGGAGATGTTTACGCCTTTTGAATTACTAAAGGAATGAAATTGCACCATTTGCAAAGGACTAATGTAGCAACGACTAGTTTTCAGATTAACCGAGGACCTTATCAGAATTATATTAGAGCGGTCGTTTTGCTAGGTTCAATTCCGTCAAGAAATAGGAAATTTCGTGAGAGCTGAGCGAGGATAGATGAATCACGCGAGATTCGTGGTTCGAGGAGAACCACTCGCTCAAATTGGTACGAGTATGGGATAAAATTAGTCTCATTTTGGCGACTCAACTGAGACATTATTTCCTTATCTCATTATTACAAGAGGATGAAGAATGAGACACTGTGGCACCTTCTGTTAAATTAGTCTAGAGGTTCTATTTATATACCTTCCTAGACCATATATTTAGTGTATATCAGGATAATCCATCTTATCATGAGGGTAGCCTCATTTTCAATATAATCTTGGTGTAACAAAAAAATTGGGTGAAACCCCTAAGTAGAATATTGATGAAGGTAACCCATAAACATATATGTACTCGTGCTGCTTGCTTTTCTATAAACCCTAACAAATAAAAGGCTTCATCAAAGGGCTACTTTATTTAATGCGTGAAGTTTCAATTTGTTACATTTATTTCATTTCAGGCCTTCAATAAATCAGGTAAAGAGTTCGAAGTTATGGAACTTGATAAGGATTTTCCGTAAATTAGATGAATTTATCTTCGAATGCTAAGCCATATAGATTTTTATATTATTGTCAATAAAGGCAAACAGTCATGTAGTTTTTCATCAAATACTTACATACATAAAATACATAAAATACACACTAACCTAAAACATATTAAATCTAGTGTTTTAGTTCTTTAATCCGTTAAATAATATTTGAATCATACTAATCAAATGAGGCTTACTATAGACCAATTTTATACAAAGGCCTACGGCGTAATAATTGGAACTAAATGGGAGTGAAAAGGCGGGCTCGAGATAAGGCATATCCTACCCACAATAACTGTTTAGTGCGTATAAAGGATATAAATTTTAAGGAAGCTAACATATTATTAAACATGGTTCATAAAATGTTAAGCGCTTAGAGTTATTTATAAAATTTCACGTTCTCTGTGTGTGTAAGAAAAAAAGACTTCTTGGGGATATTTTATATCATAAATAAATTATTTTACAAAGGAAAGGCATCAATTTTATTCTCTGGTACGTAAAAATATCCACTTTGTACCCCACCATTTGCTTATATTTATCCAATTTCCTCCCATTTAGATTTTTTCTCTTTTCCTCCTATATATATATTATCAAGTGGATTTTTCTGGTTTTTAATACATTTGTTTATAACAATCTCAAAGCCATGGGCGGGGTATTCCGTAGACTCATTATCATGAGGGAGTTCTCTATTATTAAAAAATTGAGTTATAATACGCGCGAATTTATTAAGAGAGTACTTGGGTGTTACTATATCGCTTGGTTCGAACGCCGAAAAAATACGCGAAATTCGCAGAGTCATACGACCTGTAATGAGGCTTTGCACGCACTATTCCGTATACACGAATAAACGATAATATTTATGAATATTGGTGGTATTATGTATTGATAGTGATCTTTCATCAAACTCTGGTACTTATCTGTTTTAAAAGTATCTGATCCATTACTTAATCAGCGATATTCAAATTTCTTCTTTTCTCTCTTTCACGGAAATATATCTTTCCTTCGCGGTCAATCCTCCTCGGCCCATCCTTCGGTCGATCTCTGGGAATTACACTTTATTTCCATCTCTTTAATATTGTATATACCGTACTTTTTAAATAGTACAGATAGATGGTATGCAATAGGGCTTCATATCACTTTGGGTCTCAATTATTGCCTAAATGCTAATATATATTTTTTGTTAGTCATATCATAATTAGATATACTATATATTATTATTGTGAGGTTTGGAGAAACTGTACCTACTCATTACATAGATATTTTTTTCTTTGCATTTTATATGATACTATAGAAAGGTAGATCTGCCCTTACCCAATGTATAACTCTTTCATAGGGTAACGGATGGTTCACTGATATATATTTTTATTATTATGAGTGCATTTTATATGGGTAATGGGAGATAAACAAGTTCATTTATATATATATAGCCTTACTAATTTATATTTTAGCTCACCTTATTTAAAACTAATATTTCAACATATTCTAGATAAAAATTATAATATTAGGTTTATAGTAGGGATGGTAAGTGGAGAAAATATTATTAATGTGAAACTCATTTATTGGCTGCTATATATCATTTTTAGGATTATTCCAGTAGGTAACCGTTACATAGATTGATATTGGTCTTATTTTCTAATCTATATATCCTCAATCTATATAGAATAAGTACCTACCACATAACTATTCAAAGTGGGCTGTTATAACAGTGGAAGCGGTAGGTAGAATCCTACCCAATATTTTTGAGTCTTTTTTGATAAAATAAATTAAATGGTAAAGTTAACTAAACTATAACAATTTTATTTGAAAGTGGAAAAAAGAAACTGATTTTATAAAAATTTTATTCTAGAATTCTTTAATCCATATATATATATATATATATATTCTCCTAAAACTCAGTTTACCCAATATAATTATTACCTTTTTAAATCAGTGCAAAAGAATGTTTCGTCTCATTTATTGCTCATATAAAGAGATAATAATTGAAACAAAATCAACCAGGGTAAGAAAGACTCTATAATTATATCTAGAATTTTTTCTCTTTTTCTCACTCGACTTTTTGACACCTAAAAAATTTTCCAGACGAACATAAAATTGCATATCAACTCTTATTGAAAGAAGGCCGTCAGTAATCAGTGTTACATATTATTCTGAATACCAGATGACACCAGAATTACATAGCAATTCATCCCACCGAGTGAAGGCAAACTTATTACGTTCAGTACTAAGTTCTATTGCCTGAAAATCGCTCCACGAAGAAACAAAATTTGAAAAAAAGGAATTTTGAAATCACCTCTCTCTCTCTCTCTTACCTCCACCTCCATCTCTCTCTCTCTCTATATATATATATATAACCTATACGGTATAAAAATTGCATTTTAAATAAATAAATATATCAATAATTGGTGCTATATATTAATTTTTAGAATATATGTATAAAAATACATAATATAACTATATTAAGAAGCAATAAAAGATAATATTTTAAATGTTCATAATAAAATATCTATAATATATAATATAATCCCTACCCAGTATAATCTTCAAGGTACGCCCACTGATATATATATATATTATATATAATATAATATTACTAAATATAAATACTATATATTATCCAGCTCATTATATATATATATCTCTACTATAAGTATATTATTTACTTATTATATATACTTAGTATATATATATTACTAATAATATTATATATAGGCTATTATTATATATATATATACCTCATATTATAGTTATAAGCCAGCTCTCAGGCTCAATTAGTTTATAAAACAAGATTGAAAATGATTCAATAACACTTGGTAGTTATTATCTTTCGAATAACTAAAATTATATAGATAATCACATTAACTATATATTATATAACTATATAAGAATTGGCTAAATCATTATATATAACATTAATCAGTAACCTTCAAGGTGTTGGTCGTTCTGACGGTCACAGGATAATTACTTGAACGATTAAGGATTCTCGGTAAGGATACTGTTTTACTCAATAATATAGTAATCGAAGAAAAATGGGAACCCGTCTAGGCACGTACGTTAAACAAAAAATTTGAACAAAAAAAGAACAGACTGCTTCTTTGAATAGAAATACCCCAAACTTTTACAATCGTCTCGTATTTCCTAAAAATGTTTCTTTATTTTATTATTTTTTTATCCTTTCTCTAATATCCTCTCTCTCTCTCCTATATATTTATATATACCCTATATAATAGGTTAAAAAAAATAATTTACATATTAGTTTTAATACTTTATTTATTATTAATACATCATTATTATTATTCCTATATAGTAATTATATTTTTAATTATTTTTATAAAATTATATAGCATATATTACATTGTGATGACACTAACTATTATATATTATATTATAATATATTTATATCATCCATTTACCTATGTATATCGCTCCTATACACGCGTCGCCACTGATATATAATAACTCAATAGAGAGATTCTGTAATTACTAAGTTATATTTAAGTACATTGTTATAATATGGTATCAAATTTTACTCACTTATAACATTGCAGATTACTGTTGGACCTTGAAAAGAGACTAGTGTGAAAGGATTATAGTATATATATATAAGTAAAACACTAAAAATTAGGTTAGGTATATATATAATATATATATATATATCATTATATATATATATAATATATATATATTATCAAGCTAGCTGTGGATAATGGTAAAGGCCTTCATGAAAATTCAACGTTTATGATTCTTATTGTGGAGAAAGCAGTGGCAACGAGAGCAGCACACCTGGCCTTCAGTATTTGGTGTGGAACAAATTGGGTTAACAGCTCTTTGGTCATTATAGGCAGAATATTATTAAAAAAAGGCTAACAGCGGATGGGTGTTATAATATACATTATATTTCAAAAGTGTGGTGTATTTTTAAAATCTTGGATATACATGTGTTAGTCACATACACATCGGATTTTTTTCAGATAGACATCTTACCCCTCCGTGATCCTCCAGATTGCGTGGTTATACTGTGCATCAAGACCGATGTACAATAGGTCATCAGAATGCGAGCTAAATCAGCTGCAAGAGGCGAAAGGTAGGGATGTGAAACTGTGTACTATATAAGATATAATCATTGGAGTGTATTAGAGGGTGTTTCACAGCGCGGAAACGGTAAAACAAAATCGGTCGATGCTAGAGAAAAACTTAAACATATACAGTCAGCGTAGAACGATTTAAAATTCAGATCCCTCTCCCCCTCCATCTAAAACTTTCAGCTAAGATTACGTCTTTTGTCCGACCAAGATCTTAAGGCTTGTGCAAAAAAGAAGCTGGTTATTCTATTCTCCAATTATAAGAACCGAAGTTTCTAGAGATTTTGTTACATTTCCACCTGACACCCCTGGAGATGTATTGTTAAGTTGGTGGGATATATAATATATATATATATATATTATATTATATATACCACACTATATATATATATATACTATAATAGTTTAATATTATATAATATATTATTATACTAATGATATATATATATTATATATACTATATAATATATATATATATATTATATATATAAATATATCATATATGATATATAAATAATATATTATATACGTACTAACTCACATTATGAATTATTATAAACTGATGTTATACCATAAAATTTAGTTTAGGTTTTTTTTTAAAAAAACTTTTCATCTATCCTGTATTATAAAAAAAAACAAGCAATGATAATAGTTAATACTATAATAATAATAATAAAATATCATAATAATAATATAATACATAATAATATACAATATAATAATAATATAATATTAAATAATAATAATAAAATTAAATTATAATATTAATGTCAGATAATGTACATAGATATAATAATAATATAATAAGAATAATAACTAATAATGATAGATGAAGAAGGAGAAAGAAGACGAATAATAAATTGGAAAGAGATCATTGCAGTTTGAAGATAAAAATTTGTAGTGATTGAACATGATGAAGCTGATGTAGTTGTAGACTTGTAGTTGGAGAAGAAGATGATGAAAAAGATGAAGACAAAAAGGGGTGACAAATTTTTAGAGTTAAAACCCTTTCAAATAGCTTTTGTTGTTTAAATATAAATGCAACGAATAAATATATAATGAGATAATTAATAATAAATCAATAATAATAAAATAATAATAATAATATAATATATAATAATAATAATAATAATATAATAATAATAATAATATATATAATAATAATGATATATAACAGGATGGGCTGGAAATCAAGGTTGAAATATGTGTTTGGTTTGTCTTACTGTATTCTCTCTCTCTCCTCTCTCTCTCTCCTCTTCT
>JABUQX010126165.1:0-7500 GCA_015478945.1 Trachelipus rathkii
GTTTATCGTCAGCAAATAAATCCGGTTGTGCTACGTTATCCGATTTTGATGAAACAAACTTTTCTGATTTAGAACCAAAGACGATTTTCTTTAACTCCGCAAGTTGTAATTGCAAAGATTGAATTTGGATTTGAGACTGCTCGTAAAGTTGTTTATAATCGATATGTTTATTTTAATAATACTCATATATATATACATAAAAATACAATAATCTTATATCTATTTTTATATTTTTCGAAATATGTGTGTATATATATGTTCTGCATATATATATATAATATATATATTTTATATATATATATATATATATATATATACTATATATATATATATATATATATATATAATAACTTCTATATATATATATATATTTTAAAATGCGTATTTATAAAGGACTAATTTTAAAAAATTTAATTATATTTCCCACCAAAGTTAAATATTTTCCAATTCTACTTTTTGTTATTAATTGAGTATTAAATTTTTAATATATATATATATATATATATATATATATATATATATATATATATATATATATATATATATATAATAACTAATATAATAACAATATATTAATAATAATAATAATAATATATATATATATATATATATATATATATATAATAATAATATATATATTACGGGTAAACAACAACAATAATAGCATCTTTCTATATATATATCTATCTCATAAAATGTTATATTATATATATATATATATATATATGTATAACTTAATAATAACAATAATAATAACATAATAATATATCTTCAGCAGTAACTATTATATATATATTATATATATATATATATAATGTATATATGTATATGTACAAAATGAAGTTCTCGCTGGACACAACCTCAGTTTAGGTTGCGTTGAGGAGTAAGGCGCCTAAGGTGTTTGCCCATAACAGGGGATCAGACCTGGACCCACAACAGATAAGCAGCATTGTGTGTTTGAACACCACGGCACACGATGAGCTAAAAGAAGAGCTCGACAATACTTCCTATGGTGAATATCCCCCACCTAATAGGACATGCCAAGCTCTTCCCGCTCACACTCGGACCTGGGGCCAAACAGGGTACCGCACAAGGTGAATAATACTTAAGTTCGGGGGTCAAGTTGTACAGAATTGAGAAATTGCTCAACTACTCGCAATCTAAATTTGTATTGAAAAAAACACCTCTAAAGTATTTCACCCTGCTGGGAATCGAACCTGGACCCTAGCAGATAAACGCGTATGTATTTAACCACCACGCTACGATGAGCTAAGAGATTAACTCCGCAGTCGTACTACTTCGGTATACTTTGGAATAGTTTAGTGCTTCTTTGAGGGAGGGGACTCCCTCGCTCTGTATAGATTGCATAATCGATATGATTCTTATCGGCATGAAGAAGTGCATTTCATTTACCTCAACTTGAACAAAAACTAATAAACCTTGATTTAACTCTGCTTGCTTTCGTGTTATTCGCCTTAGGGACGCTTCTTTCAGAAATTACAGTAGTCTTCACAATCTGAAAATTCGTATTCTTAAATTTCATCTTGAAATTGTATTAAACCCATTCATCGTGATACTAAACACTCTTTTGTTCGTATAAAGTGTAACGATATTTAGGTTCATCTACATCAAGATCTTTCTATAAAAAATTAACTCAATTTGTTTCTTTCTATTTCTTCTTCTTCTTTTAAAGATAAAAAAATCTATTTTTCCTTCTGCTAAAGCTGAACTCTTAGCTTACACTTTATCAATAATTTCACTTTTAATTAATCACTCAGGAGTTTTCACCCCTTTTTCACCTGAAACTCATTTCATTTATACATTAGATATAAAATTATTTCTTCTAAAGATGTTGTCTCAACTCTCACTGAGTTTAGATCTTAAATGGTGTACGATACTGACGGTATCCCTCCCTGTTATCCTTAAAACCTGTTCTTCTGAGCTATAATAATGACTTGGTAAATTGCTGGGATTCCATATGTCACTTTAACATTCAATTTTTACTAAAATTATGGGCTCATTTAGCCTGTGCTGTAGAAGGTTGATTCCTTTCAAACCTCTCTCTATACCCATAATGCTTTAACATCTGTTCTTTCAAAATCACTTTAAGTTCTGTTCTGTTTTATTTTAACAGGAAGATTTGGAATATCTTAGATCTTCTAATCATATCTCAGATTACCAGTATGTCTTCTGCAAAGAATGCACTACTCTGGTTTCTCTGCTCTTCGGCATACTGGTGAATTGTTTGCCATTGCTCTAGACTTTTAGAAAACTTTCGATAGTCTGGCACAAAGCTTTGGTTTCTGAATTTCCATTTTTCGGTATCTAATCTTTTCTCCGTAACCTTCATTCTGATTTAATTTCCTACCATTCTATTGCAGCTGTTGTAGATGACTACCATTCCTCTTTCAAATCTAAATAAAGTATTGCTCCTCAGGATCCTCTTCAATTAAAAACTCTTTTTAACTTTTCATTAATGATCATATATATGTCACTTTGCCTTCAATACACTTTTATGTCGAACATTCTATGCTACATTACTCATTTCAATTTAAAAAATACCAAATTCGTAGCAAATTGATAATTCTACGAGGATGGCCTTGGAGCAAATGATCTCTCATCTTTCTCGTATCTGTAGCTGGGACTATGAAAATATGCTTGTTTTCAATGCCTAAAAAACAAAAAACTTCATCTATTTACCCCTCATATATCTTCCACGCAACTACAATATCTTATACAAAAAGACAACAAATCAAACTTTTTTCTCTTCTTAATATTCTTGGTATTTCCTTTTTCAGTTATCTTTTCTGACAGGCTATGGTTAGAAAATCTAAGTTTCTTCAGAACTCATTTCACATTTTTCTGCCAGTTCTTTGGAGCTTTATTGAGACGTCTGTAAACCACTTTCCTTGGAAGATTTAATGAAAGATATTATTACTCGTAAGTATTTCAAAGCAATATCAAATTAAATGTCTTTACTCTACATAAGCTTGCTAATGTTATTAGCTTGTGACCAAAGATCTTGCCAAATGGCTAATGATACCAAACATCTAAATGATTCGTTGTTTCTAATGACTTAGCTTTCGTTCATATTTTGGCATCTTTAGCGGATTCTGAAACTTTGATCAATTCATTATTTCAGAACCGATCTGTTATTCCAGACTTAACCTCCATGCATATTTTTACATGTATCCATTGAAAAGTCTGGAACACTTCTTTTTTATATTCCCTCTCTTTATCCTATTTCCAACATTTCAAACGCCGTGAATCGGGCCAAGTAGTCATTAATTGGCTTTTAAATTGGTCTTCTGCAGCACGGGTGGAAACATTGTAAGCCGCCTAATATTTCATCACCGAGATATATATATATAATATGTAATATATTATATATTATTAATATAATATAGATATATATATATATATATATATATCTATATATATATATATATATATACTATATATATATATATATATTATATATATAATATATATATATATATATAATTTAATATATATATAATAGTAATATATAAATATATAATATATATATATATATATATAATATAATATATTATATATATATAAATTTTTTTAAAGGTGCTTAAACCTAATATTTGTTTCTGTATACTTCTATAAGTATATTATATATATAATATAATATAATATTAATAATATTATTGATTTATATATATATATAATATATATATATATATCAAATATATGTATATATATATATATAGAATATATATATATATATATATAATATATATTATATATATATTATATATATTATGAGTATATATATATATGACTTGTAATATTATTATATATAATAATAACTATATAGTATATATATATATATATATTATATATATATTATATATATAGTATTAATATACATTATAATATATATATATATATATATAATATAATTATAATAATAACTATTATTATATCTATAATATATATTATATGAAATATAATATAATAATATATATATATATATATTTATATTATAAGTATATATATATATATATAATATTATATTATTATATCTATATATTATAGTATAATATATTATATATATATATATATATGAATTATATAAATATATTATATAATAGTATATATATATATTATAGTAATAGATATTATATATATATATTTATTATATAATATATATAATATATTTATTATATATATCTATATAAATATATATATATATATTTATAGTATATATATTATATATATATATTAATAAAATATATATAGAATTATATTATATATATAATATAATAATATAATATTATATAATAAATAATATTATATAATATATATTTATATATATATAATTAATATATATAATATAAATATTATATAATATCGATATATATATATAATATATATATATATAATATATATATTATATTATATTATTATAAATATATCTATATATATATATGCGTCCCGGCTGAGCCGAACGTGGGAGTGTATAGTGCACTGTTGATAGCTGCGTGGCAGTTATATATATATAATATATACTATTAATTATATATTATATATTACATATATATATATATATATATTAGGTTAATATATAGTTATTATTAATAAGATATAATATATATGTATATTATATAATATATATATCAATATAATATTATAATATATATGATATATATAGTTATATATATATAAATAATATATATAAATATATATATAATATATAACTATATAATATGTATATATAGTATTATAATATATGTAATATAATAATATATATAGATAATGTTATATATATATATATTATATTATATTATTAATATATATATATATATAGTATATATATATTATATATATATTTAACATATATTATATAATTTATATATAATATATACAATATATAATATAATATTATATATATATAATATTAATATAGTAATATGTTATTATATAATATAACATAAATTATATTTATCACTATAATGTTATTTATATATATATATATTAATATATAGTAATATATATAGTATAAATATTACTATATATTATATATATACGTATATATAATATATATTGCATAATGTTTTGTGTGTGTGTGTGGTTGTCTGTGTTGTGTGGTGTGTGTGAGGATGTGCGGCCGGTGGTGTGTATAGATATCTATTCCGAATTAGAAGCAGAAATGCATATTATTAGAACAATACTCAATAGACAATACGTGAATATTAGATTAGTATAATATATATATATATAGTAAATGATTATTATATAATATATATTATATATATATAATATATATAGCTATCTATATAATATCTATTTATATATTATAATATATATATATATTATAATATGTATAATTACTATATAAATTATTTTTGAAGTTATAGGTATATATATATATGTATAATATATAATATGACATAGGGTGTGCCCGTTAATAAATTTTAAATGATTTTTTTCACTTAATCTTAACAAAAAAAATTAATGACGTAATTTAAAAGGCGTTTATTCGTAAGAATGTAACGGAAGGTTAACGTAATCGTTAACGGAGTTAGCGTCTTCCAAAATATGTGGAATATGTAATACATACGTTGTTAATTTTCTTTAATATGAATTCTTAAGAATATCAAATTATTTTAGTATGAAACATAATATATATATATAGGTGATATAGTTATATATATATATAATGATATTACATATAATATACTACTTAACTAGCCAAATATTTTTCAAATATTTTTCAGATAGCTATACAATATGACCATAGATATAATAAAATTTTCTCTAGTTTCAAATATATATATATATATATATATAAATATAGGTCTGTATAATTAAAGTTCAAAGATAAATAATAAGATATTAAAATTTGAAAATTACTAAATAACTTACTAATAATATATAAGTAATTAAATAAAAATAATAATAATATAATAATAATAATAATAATATATTAATAATAATACATAATGAATCAAAATAATAAGAATAATAAATATATAAATAATAATGATAAATAATAAATAGTATGAATAATAAATATAATAATCATATAAAGTATTAATTTAGATTAATAAATCTAGGTATATATAATAACTACAATATTAAAAAAATGGGATATTAAGCTTTATCAGCAAATAATTTTGGCCTTTTGGGACCAGCAGATACTTTGAGCTTGCCAAAAAGAATATTAAGAAGCGGTAAATACTTAATAATACTTAAAGTATTAAATTGGGTTTGTTAAAAAATAATAAGGGCAAAAAAGAAGAAACCCGGTTTTTGGGGAAAAAAAAATAAAAATAAAAGAAAATTACAAGACCAACTTACAGTTTTACGGGGTAGGTCCAACTTTTTTGCTTCAGGCTGAGCCCAATTTTCACCCCCTAAAAATGGACAAAATTTGGAATTCAGCTGATTTTGACCCTATAAAACACCAAACTAGCTTTTTGACCTCTAAAACGTCGTTTTGAGTGTTTTCTGTGTCCTGATCTTTGTTTGGTATTTAAATTTTCAAAACCCTATGTTTTAGACATTGTGTCAAAACCTCCTAAACTTTTTTGGCAGTTACTTCAAACTTGCAATATACCAAGGGTTGGACTAGTATGCTAAAAAGTGTAGGAACAGAATTTGATATTGACCCCACAATTTGTGCATTGGTCAATTGTTCATAACTACTCTTTTTGGTTTCAATTGAATATTTTGGATATTTTTTTCTGTTTTCTCCGATTGCATGGAATTTTCAGAACACTTTGTAAGTCGGGGAGATGGACATTATTTTACGTATCGATAATTTCTTTGTATATACAGTTCTTGAAACAAATTTAAAAAAAAAATTGGGGGGAAAAAATTTTTTAAAAAATTTTCTTTTGAGTATACAAAAATATTATTAAGTGAAAAAAGAAACGGTTTGGAAACAAAAAGCCTGAACCTTGGTTTTTGATCGGAATAAGTAGAAAAAAAAAATATGCATATTTCACTTTTTTAAAAATTCAAACGCTTGAAAAAGTTTTTTTTCTACTTATCCGATTAACATCAAATTTTCAGGGCTTAGATACACGTTTTTACTTCAAAATTTTTTTTTTGCGTAATTACTCAAAAGAATTTTGTTTTAAAATTTTCCCAAAATTTTGTTTTGGAAATTTGTTCCAAGAACAAATTCAAACTACTGCATATAAAAGAAACTAATAAAAATAGTCATCTTTCGACTACAAATGTCCTGAAATTTCATGCAGATCGAATAAACAGAAAAAATATCTTATTGTTCAATTTGAACCCAAAATAGTGGTTTGAAATCGACCTCTCAATAGGGTCAATAATCAAAAATTCGGTTACCACACTTTTAGAATACAATCCAATCTTATATATTTTTGAAGTTTGAAGTCATTTCCAAAAATAGTTATGAGGAGTTTCGACAAATGTCAAAAACATGGTTTGAAAATTGAAAATTCTGAAAGAAATGACTAAAGGACACAGAAAAACACTCGAAAACGACGT
>JABUQX010126165.1:12500-25904 GCA_015478945.1 Trachelipus rathkii
TACTATGGGGTTATGGTTTATGAAAACACACGTCTAAGTTCCTTTATTCCTAGGGGAGGAGGATAAAGCCCACCTTTGTTTATAGACTTCTCCCCACCATCTTAAAGTTGTGAAGCGTTAGTGGAGGTTCTTCCTCAAAATGGTTCGCCCTTCTCAATAATCTATGAAACCTTACACTAAAATCTTTTTGAGGAGAGCGAACTTATGTAAATACAATCTTTTATACGGACGTATATTATTTGGTGACTCTTTAAATTCTTTTTCAACATTCTCGAAAAGGGATGGTTATTCAAATTGGGTGGTTACAATCTAGTAGATATGAAATTGGGCTTGCTTATTAATACGCGTTCAAATATATCATCTAGGCACATTGTAGTTAGATAAATTACAGAAATCCGTGGAGTGTTGGCAGATGTTGAAATGAGCACGATATCTTCTTTTCAATAGACATTACGCAAATCTTTTCCTTTTCTTGAGACGTGGTGTCTATGACAGATTTGGTTTCCCAGATAATTTTTTTTATAAATGTTGAAAATTTATCAATTATTTAGTTTTTTATATATATACCTATATAATATATAAAATATTTCATATAGTTGTTGAGATAATAAATTGTTTTATAATTAATAAAAAATTTAACTTCTATAATATTTAAAACGCCTTTTTTTTAAATTTATTCACATGGAAAATATAAATTTAAAGAAACTAAAAAAAAAGTTTAGAATTTATTTCCTGAAATATTTTCATAACATATTTATGATAATATAATTATATGAAATATATTGAAAATTTTGTCCATAGGTTAATGAGAGGCGTTATTATATTTTCAAAGAGCCATATTATATAATGAAAAATATAAATGTGTATTTCATTAGAATAATGCTATTTATATCGAAACAAGCTCAATGAAAAAGTGAATTTATTAATAGGTTTTTTTATATATTAAAGGTGTCTTTTAAATTGTGAACTAGGTTTTTTCGGGAAATGATATAATTTATCATATTATTGATTTTTATAAATTATACAATTATATTTCATTAGTTTGAAAACCTAATAGTTTTTAAGTAAAAAATTTTAAACTTCTACATTTACTGTCTTTTATATTCTTAATTAAATTTAATTATATCACATTTAACCATATATAAAATTTAAGTAAACTCTTAATCAGTACGATTTTTAATTTTCTTATTAAAGTTCGAATATTTCTTAAATCACTTCTTATTTTAAATTAATTACATGAAAGTATAAAATATATTTAAATAACGGTATTATAATTATCCTACTATATACTAAATTTATGAATAAAATAATAATGTGTGTTTGTATTTTTCTATTGTGAATTAAATGGTTGAATTAGATGAAGTTATTTATTAAATAGTTGTATTAATTAAATGGTTTATAAAATAGAAGTTTGTTAATATAATGAAATTTCCAAATATTTATTATAGTTTTTTTATATTAATAAATAGTTATTCATTAGTTGTTGAAATACCTGAGTTATTTAATAAAAAAATATTATAACTTCTAAATATTACGTTTTTTCTTAAATTTTTTCTCAACATTAATCAAATTTAATATAAGAAACTCTTAATTAGTAAAGATTTGTTATATAAATTTGAACATATGAATTATTGTTGGTACATCTTTAAAATAGTCTAGTGAGATGTCAATGGTTATTTTCTCAAGTTTATATTTAATTAAAACTAAATATTTTCATTTAATCCTATAGTGAGCAAAAAGATTTCAAAAAGCGTAGAATAAACAAACTTCAAAGCTGATTCAGAAGCTTTTCAAAATATAATGATTTTTTATAAGTAATGAATTTCAAATATTTAATATATGAATTATTATATATCACCAATATTTATAATTCATAGTTTTGAAAATAATTACCTTAGAATTTTAATATAAAAAAAGATCGACTGTGATAATTTACGTAGTTATATCAGCTTCAAAAACCACGCTTTTAATTTCTGAAATAATTGTATTAAATATTACTAATAAATACTCTATATATATAATATAAAAGTATAAGATACTTATTTTCCTAAATTTCAACATTTAATGAAAAAATTAATTATTGTAATTATTCTTTATAATTAGAATGAATTTTAAATTAATTAATCGGTTATAAAATTAAAACATTTGAAATAAAATATAATTAAGATGTTAATTTCATTCCGCTAAATAAATGCAAAGATTTTACAAATAAGTCAGTATGAGTAAGAGAATAGCCTAATTTTATTTCATTATGGTTTATGGGTTTTAATATAGTTAAGATTGTCTATAAATTTTTTCTAGACTGTGTCTTTTGTTGATATATATGAAATTATATCCTGTCATATAAGGTTAGTAATGTATCTTAAATATAAAAAATTTACCAGGATTTTATTGTTAAGAAAATTCAATTATTAACCCGCTATATGGAAAGTTACCGAATCACGGGAACTACTGCATATTTTTATAAACCCATGAAAAATAATCTCCCTCCTGCAATCTATGCCAATTCGGAGGGCCGGAAATTGTGGGAAATTCATTGGTGATATCTAAATCATTACTGTCTGTGACGTTCTGGTAATGTGGTGCTATATATAATGTGTGTGTTCATATTTTTACTCGACGCCTTATTTATAAGTATTAAACTCTTAAGTAGCGCATACTTTTATTTCATCTGAAGAGTATATTTTTCGAGAGTACGATATATTGTAGTTAGCAGAATAGTCATTAATATGTGTAAGCTTGTTAGAGTAGGTTAAAATTACTAATGAGAAATGAGTAGAGAGAGTTAGTATAGTAAGAAGCAGGGTAGGATAATGATGTGAGACACAAGACATTGAAGAAAGTAGAAAAGAAGAGATAAAAATGAAGAAAGAAGAGAGAGGATAGTGAATGAAGCAAAGTATGAGAAAAATTATATGTGACTATTATTATATTATATATTTACTAAAAATAAGTGCATAAATAAATACGGTAATTATTTATTATAATTTAACGAATGATTTATTATTATTTTAGTAAATTCCTATCTGTAAGACACTCTCAATAAAAAGTTTCTACTTATATTTGTGTATTAATTTATATATAGAATTATTCTTCATTTATACTTATTTTATTTTAAGTTAAAATGATAAGTAATTCTTTTATTCCTTTAAGTTAATATCCTTATTATGATAATAATAAATATTATAGATCTAGTTATCTAGATAGAATAGATAATTTACGATTTTATGTATGTATGTTCTACTTTAAATTTAGTTTAAAGCTACATTCAAGTACAGTTTTTCTAATGAGTCAAATATACTTTGCAAAAATGTAAAGATCGATGTGAGTGTATCTCATTTAGTCTTAGTTATATCTTCTTTCATTTAATCTTAAATTTTCAATAAATTTTTATTTTTAGGTAAATATATACTTTTATAATATTGTGTAATGTGATTTTTATTAATATGGTAATTTTATCATTTATGTCTCAACTAGCATTTTCTGATAATGAAAACTTATTACGTTGTGTTTCTCTTCGTTTCTCATGCATTTGCCCAATTTCCAATATAAGCAGAAAGAGAATTTAAGTGAGAATCTTGTAATAGGCCTCTTTTTAATGGAAGAGGTGGACTCCGAGAAATTCTTGAAACCTTCTCGTACGTTTTTTTAATTGGCCATAAACCTTTTTTTCATATCATCCTTTCAGCTGTCTTGTAATCGTGTTTGTATCGTAAATTTAGACATCTACATATTAATAGTAGAGTCTATTGGTGCGATTATGTGATTTTTGTTTATATATATCATTTCCTAAAATTTATTTATTAGCAACTTATATAAAATATTTATGTAATATTAAAATAATTTCTTTAATTTGCTATTTTCAGTTGATAAAATTCATAAACCTAAGTATAAAAGGACCTAACAGAGCAAGATACCATACTTATGTTGGATAAAGTGGATCTCTCATATTATAATTAGGTTTAAAACGTAATGTCTCGCTTCGGTAATTCCATTATATATATTTTCGCAAATGTCGCTGATTGAAAAACAAAAGAGCAACATATTTTTAGAATGTATCAAACATTAATATTGAAAGATATATAGTGTTTGCACATATAGCATATTCATGAAAATAGTATGCGCGCGGAATCCTATTTCTGTTTTAATTAAGTTCATAGATAGTTGTGTAGAAAATAAGTATGAATTTCTTGGGAGTAAAATTTAGATTATCAGAATTGTTTATTATACCATGTCTTAAATAAGATCGAATATATTGATAAGACAATTGAAATTTATATATTTAGATTATTTTAATATAACAAAGAAATATTTATTTCATTAGTTGTGAAAAACCTTTAGTTATTTTAATATAATATAATATATTATATAATAAACTATTCTATAAGATATTAAAGATTAACTTCATGATATTTTCATAATATTTAATAATGTTCTAATACACATTATAAAAGTACGATTTAGTCCCAAATTTTCAACCGAAGAAAATATTATTTGCTTAATCTCTTTAAAATTCATTAAGTTTGAGATATTTACGGTATTTTCAGCAATTAATGAAAATTAACATGTTTCGTAGAACTGCAGAGAAATAACCAATTTCCAGAAATGCACAAGTAAAAAAGTCAGTAATATATAATTTTATTATGATATATATAGTAATATTAATTATAGGATTGCAAATATTGACTGTTATTATATTTTATATGAAATTTCAATATTTATAGGTTATTTTATTAATTTTTACCTAAAATATTTATATCATATTTAAGTTAGTTAGAAAATTACAGGAGTTTTAATAAATCATAAAATATAATTAATAACACTTCTAAAATTACATCTATATTATTTTTTCTAATAAATTTTCACATTACAATAATTTAGAATCTACTTTAAAAGTATCAAGTATTTTTATTCCTAAATATTAACAAACATTTGAAATTAAATTATAATATATTGTTTATTATATATTAAAATGGTGTATTTATTTAATTAAGTTAAGGAATAATTTTTAATACCAAGACCCATTTATGTAAGAAAAATAACTTTAATTGTTGTTTTCTGCTAGTAAATATGAGTTAAATCAATTTTACCTTAGGTGGGTCAGAATAAGTCTAGAAAATGTGGGGCACGATATATTAACACTTAACCTTCTTGTTTGTATGTAAGGATGATATCACATAAAGTTCTCAGACGAGCCATTTGTTTGTTAATTGAAATTTCAATATTTGAATTTTCAATATAATATACACTGACCAATACATTAATCAATTAGATTGTATTGAAACCTTATATTTATATAAAAATTTTAAACTTCTATTATAATTACTTCATTTTTATCTTAAAATTTTTTCAATTTAAATCGAATTAATTTTATTGAACACATAAATAGGTACAGAAATATTTTCCATAATATTTTCTCAACATTTTGAAATATTTTTTTGGCAAATACATTAACAAACGGGTTTTTTGCACGATGTATAAAACGAATAATTCAAATAAAAGAATGTGCTATCATATTCTTGACCAAGACATAAGAAATTAAGTTTGAAAAGTGTCTTATAACTAGAATATAGTCTTAGATGTCTTAAATTGACGTCTTTTTTTAAAATGAAATTTCAATATTTGTTTTCTATACTATCCCCAAAATTATTTTCACCTTTAGTCTTTGAAAAACCTGTTTAAAGTAAAAAATTTAACTTTCCTTACAACTTTACGCTTTTTCTTAAATCTTCTCACAACCTTACAATTTAGAACTCCTAAATATACGAATTTTTCCTAAATTTCAACATTTGAAATTATTTGTTTAATCTTAAAAATTTGAGTTTTTACAGGTATTTTCAGCATTTGAAAAAATAATGTGTTTCATTGAAATGCAATTTCAAAAAGCAGAAAATTGTTTTAGGTGTCTTAAATTGACGTTTTTTAATGAAATTTCAATATAAATTGTTTTTATATACCAAATATTCAATAGTGTGGTGTGAAAACCTGTTTTAATAAAAAATTTTAACTTCTAAAATTACGCTTTTTCTTAAATTTTCACATTACAAATTTAGAACTCTTAAAAGTACGATTTTTCCTATAAAATTTCAACATAATTTGAAATTTATTTTGGTTAACTCCTTACAATTGAGTTCTTTTTAACGGTATTTTAGATCTTTGAAAAAATAATGTGTTTCATTGAAAAATGCTAATTTCAAAAATGTAAAGTAAAGTTGAAATTTTTATTAATAATAAATGTAGCTGTCGAAAAAATGGTATTTTTTAATGAAATTTTCAAAAATATTTGTTTTAAGTTATGGCTAAGTTTTCCATTAGTTGTGAAAACCTGTTTCTCTAAAAAAATTTTATAACTTCTAAATTCACGCTTTTTCTTAAAATTTCAACCATTACAAATTTAGAACTCTTAATAAGTCCACGAAATTTTTCCGATTTCTCTGTTTTGAAATTATTCTGTTAATCTTAAAATTGAGTTTTTAATAACGGTTATTTTCAGCATTTGAAAAATAATGTGTTTTCAATAGAAATGCTTATTCCTTAAACAAAAGAAAAGAGAATTTATTTAATAGTTTTAGGTGTGTTAAATTTAAGTTTGTTATGATGAAATTTAAAGTTTGGTTGCTATATTTTAAATATTTCATTTAGCCTACATTTTTTAAAAAATAATGTGTTTCATAACTTCTAAAATTACGTTTTCTCTTTCTTAAATTTTCACATTACAATTTAGAACTCTTAAAAGTACGATTTTTTTCCTAAAATTTCAACATTTGAAATTAATTTGGTAAATCTTAAAATTGAGGTTTTTAATGGTATTTTCAGCATTTGAAAAAATAATGTGGTTTAATTGAAATGCAATTTTCAAAAAGCAGAAAAAAGAAGAATTATTAATTGTTTTAGGTGTCTTAAAATCTGTATCGTTTTCTTAATGAAAGATTCAAAAATATTTGTTCTGTTTTAATTACCCAAATATTTCATTAGTTTTTTTGAAAACCTGTTTTAATAAAATAACTTTTAAAAAATCTAAAATTACGCTTTTTTTCTTTAAATTTCAACAGATTACGAATTTAGAACTCTTTAAAAGTACGATTTCCTCAATTTCAACATTTGAAAATTATTTGGTAATTCTTCAAATTTGAGTTTTAACCGGTATTTTCAGCATTTGGAAAAAATAATGTGTTTTTCATTGAAATGCAATTTCAAAAGCAGAATAAGAGAATCTTATTATCCTTTGTTTTTAGGGTGTCTTAAAGTTGACCGTTTTTTTTAATGAAATTTCATCCTTTTATTCTCCTTCTTTTTTTTTTATACCTTTTTATACTATCCCAAATGTTTCATTAGTTGTGAAAACATGTCTTAGTTAAAAATTTTAACGTTCTAAAGATATACTCGGCTTTTTTTCTTAATTTTCATATTACCAAATTTAGAACTCTTAAAGTACGAATTTTTCTCTCCCTAAATTTCCAACATTTGAAATACCTCCTTTTCGTTATCATCTTAAAATTTCCAAGTTCTTTTCAAACGTCTCGTATCTTGCAGCAATTTGAAAATATAATTGTGGTTTCATTGTTAAATCCGCTATCTTTTCAGAAACATCCTCAAGAAAAAGTGAATTTATTAATAGTTTTAGGTGTCTTAAATTGACCGTTTTTTTAATGAAAATTTTCATATCTATTTTATTCCTTTAATATTTATTGTATCAAATACTCCATTAGTTATGAAAACTATGATTTAATAAAAATATTTCTAACATTCTAAATTCGGCTTAAAGAGCGTAAGGAAGATGAATCTTCACATTTAGACTTCTAAGTTACGATTTTTTCCCTCTTTGCCCTAAATTTTCAAACTTTGAAATTATTTGTTAATCTTAAAATAGAGTTTTTAACGGTATTTTCAGAATTTTTTGAAAAAATAATGTGTTATCATTGAAATGCAATTTTCAAAAAGACGAAAAGTGAATTTATTAATAGTTTTAGGTGTCTCTTAAATTGAGAACCCTGGTTTTTTTTAAATGAATATTTATCAATATTCGTTTACTTCATATCTCAAATATTTCATTAGTTGTGAAATCCTGTTTTAATAAAAAAATTATAACTAACTTTACTGGTATAACGGTCGTCTTTTTTTTCTTATCATTTTCACATTACAAAATTTAGAACTCTACTCTCTTAAAAGTACGATTTTTCCTAAATTTCAACAACTGAATATCATATTGGCTAAATCTGTTAAAATTGATGTTTTAATGGTATTTCTTTTTCCAGCCATTTGCGAAATTAACTGTGTTCACCATTGAAAATGGCATTTCGAAAAAAGCAGAAAAGAGAGATTTTCTTAATTGTTTTAGGTGTCTTAAAATTTGACGTTTTTTAAAATGAAATTTCAATATTTCCGTTTTTTTTTATACTCCAAATATTTCATTAGTTGTTGAAACCTGTAATTTCCAATAAAAATATTTTAAACTTCTAAAAATTTTAACATCCCAGTATATGCAGTTTCTCCTAACCAATTAGCGGGCGGGCTTTTTCTTCTCTCTTAAATTTTCATATTACCCGAATTTTATGAACTCTTAAAAGTAACGATTTTTCCTAAAATTTTTCAACCCATTTGAAATTAATTTTTGTCTTCTTCTTAAAATTGAGTTTTTTAACGCTCCGGTATTCTTCAGCAATTTGAAAAAAATATCCGTGTTTTCAAATTGAACACTGCAATTCTCAAAAAGCAGAAAAGAGAATTTATTATTTGTTTTAGGTGGTCTTAAATGACGTTTTTTTTAATGAAATTTTTCTTTTAAAAACCTGGTTTTTTTTTTTAATAACCAAATATTCATTAGCCATATCACCCCTGTTTTTAATAAAAAATTTTAAACTTCTAAAATTACGCTTTTTCTTAAAATTTCATATTACGAATTTAGAACTCTTAAAAAGGAGTATTTTTTTTCCTAAAATTTCATAAAATTTGAAATTATTTGTTAAATCTTAAAAATTACAGTTAATTAAAGGTATCTTTCAGCATTTGAAAATTATAATGTAGATACACATAAAATGCTATTTTCAAAATCAGGAAAAAGGATTTATTAATAGTTTTCTAGGTGTTCTACAATTGGCCACGTTTTTTAATAGAAATTTCACAATATTTAATTTTTATAACAAATATTTTCAATTAGTCTCTGTGAAAACCTGTTTTAATAAAACCATAAATAAATTTTAACTTAACCAAGAATTTCGAGGGCTTTCTCTTAAATTTTTCACATTACAAATTTAGAACTCTTAAAACAAGTTTTTACGTGATTTTTTTTTCCCTAAATTTCCAACATTTGAAATTATTTGGGTAATTCTTAAAATTTTGCAGTTTTTAACGGTATCTTCTCCAGCATTTGAAAAAATAATTGTGTTTCATTGAAATGCATTTTTCAAAAAAAGCAGAAAAGCGTCAATTTTATTAATAGTTTTAGGTCTTAAATTGACGTTTTTTTAATGAAATTTCAAATATTTGTTTTAATATAATATCTCTGAAAGCATTCCTCTTAGTTTGTTGAAAACCTGTTTTATAAAATAAAAAAAAATTTTCCTCTCTTACCACTTCCTTCTACAATTAACGGCTTTTTCCTTTCAAATTTTCCACCATAAACATCTTAGAGAAACTTCTTAAAAGCCTAACGATTTTTTCCTAAAGATTTCACATTTGAAATTATTTTGGTTAATTAAAATTGAGTTTTACGGGATTTTTCAGCTTTGAAGAAAAAATAATGTGTTTTCATTGAAATGCAATTTCAAAAGCAGAGAAAAGCGAATTTTATTAATAGTTTTATGGGTGTCTTTAAATTGACGTTTTTTAATTGAAATTTCAAAATATTTGTTTTTTATATACCACATATTGGCATTAGTTGTTGTTAAAACCTGTTTTAATCAAAAATATTATAACTTTCTAAAATTACACTTTTTTCTTAAATTTTCACATTAACAAATTTAGAACTCTCCTTAAAAGTACGATTTTTCCTAAAATTTCAAATTTGAAATTATTTGGTTATTCTAAAATTGAGTTTTTTTTAACGGGATTTTTCAGCATTTAAAAAATAATTGGTTTCATTGAAATGCAATTCAATAAATGGCGTGAAATATAATTTTCATTTTAATAGTTTTAGGTGTCTTAAATTGATCCACGTTCTTACTCTATTCCATCAACAGATCTCAATATTTGGTTTCTTTATAGTAATCCTCAAGCTCTTTCATTAGTTAGCATGAAACAGTGCTCAAAAAACCACCAATTATGACTTATAGGAAATTTTACATATTTCTGTGGCTTTGTTAGAGATATCCATAAGAGATTCGCTCCTTTAAAAACGTATGTTTTTTTCCATAACATTTTCTCTACTTGTTGACAATCTTCTTCAAAGGCACATCCAGTTCTTGCAATTGTATTTTTTCAGCATTTGAAAAAAATATGTGTTTCATTGAATGCAATTTCAAAAAAAGCAGAAAAGAGAATTTTATTAATTGTTTAGGTTGTCTTATAATCCCTGACTGTTTTTTAAAAATGAATTTTCAATTTTTGTTTTTTATATAACCAAATATTTCAGTTAGTTGGAACCTCTTCCGTTTTTAAAATAAAAATTTAACTCGGATATAGATAAAATTACGCTTTTCCTTAAATTTTCATATTACGAATTTAGAACTCTCAAAAATAGTATTTTTCCTAAATTTCAACAGTTTGAAATTAAATTTGTTAACAGCTTAAATTAGATGATTTCTTACCACAATATTTCAGGGAACATCTGTATATTAGAAAAATAGTGTTTCATTGAAATTGCAAGTTTGTGCGAAAAGCGGAAGCAGTTTAATATCGTAATAATTTTATCTGTCTTAAATTGACGTTTTTTATGAATTTTGACATATCTGTAGCCATATACCAACAGGATTTTCACCAATAAAAAATTTAGTTTTTGAAAACCTGTTTTTAATAAATAAATTTAACTTCTAAAATTACGCTTTTTTAATCTTAAATTTTCCACATTACTAAATTTAGGAAACTCTTAAAAGTAATCGATTGTGGTCTACCTTTCGAGATATAGCCAACTTCGCCCAGCAACAAATTGAGCAAGGTAGATTTTCCAGCATTTGAAAAACAAATCGATATGTGTTTCAATTGCCATTCGATGCCGCAAATCTCAAAAGTGAATTTATTAATAGGCTGTACCGTCAGCTGAAGGTTGTTATTAATAGTGAAATGACTGGCGTAAATTGTTACTTTTTCATAGGATCAGCCAAAGAAAATCGATGATAGACACACCGGGTGATTATGCTATTTAATTTAACTTCTAAAATTACGCTTTTTTTTTAAATATTTTCCACAATTTACAAATTTTTAGAACTCTTAAAGTACGATTTTTTCCTAAAATTCAACATTTGAAATTATTTGGTAAAATCTTAAAATTGAGTTTTCTAAAACGTTATTTTCGCCATTTGAAAAAATAATGTGTTTTCAATTGAAAATGCTATTTCAAAAGCAGAAAAGTAAAATTTATTAATAGTTTTAAGGTGGTCTAAAATTGACGTTTTTTTGATGAAATTTCAATATTTTTGTTTTTATATACCAAATATTTCATTAGTTGTTGAAAACCTGTTTTTAATAAAAAAAATTTTTTAAACTTCTTAAAATTAACGCTTTTTCTTAAATTTTCACAATTACAAAACAAATTTAGAACTGCTTTAAAAGTAAGATTTTATCGACCTAAATTTAACATAAAATGAAATTATTTGGGTATCTTAAGTTGAGTTTTTAACGGTATTTTCAACATTTTGATAAAAATATGTGTTCTCATTGAAATGCTATCTCAAAAAGCAGAAAAGTGAATTTATTAATAGTTTAGGTGTCTTAAATTGGCATCGTTTTTTTTTAATGAATATTTCATAATTTGTTTTTATTATAAAAGCAAATATTTCATTAGTTTTGTGGAAACCTGTTTTAAGAGGTAAAAAAATTTACTTCCTAAATAACGGGCTTTCTCCCCTTAAATTTCTTTCACACTATTAAACAATAAATTTAGAAATCTTAAAGTTACGTGGGGATTTTTTTCCTAATTTCAACATATTCTTTGAAGATTAATGTTGTATCGATTTATGATATCGCGGTTAAGAATTGGGAGTTTCTTAAAAAACGGTATTCTTTTCGCATTTGAAAAAATAAAAATAATGTGGTTTCAAAATTAAAATGCTATTTCAAAAAAGCAGCCAGAAAAGTGGAATTTATTAGAAATGCAGTTTTGAGCGTGTCCTTAAAATTGACGTTTTTTTTTTTTAATTGAAATTCTCAATAATTTGTTTTTATTATTTACCCATTATTTGAGAAAGATGAGAAAATCTCATTATTACAAATGATTTCAAACGAGTGTCAATTTACGGGGACGCCTTTTCCCTCCCTCCCTACCCCTCCCTCTGCTTTCTTTTCCATCTTAATTTTTTTCACAACCATTTGACAGAAAACGAGAAAATTTAGAACCCCTAAAGTTTGATGAGTTGTTCCCCTCTTTTCTCTCTCTCCTTCCCTTTCTCTTCTTCTTTTTTTTTCTTTGCCCCCCCCCCCCCCTTCTTTAAGAAACTTTGAACAAAAAAATTATTTTGCGCTAATATTTGGTATTTCTTTAAATTGAGTTTTTTAATTTTAAAAATACGGTAATTTTTCATCAAGCATTTTGTGGAAAAAAATAAGTGGTTTTCACCATTTGAATAAAAGGGTGAGGGGTGCCTCTTTCCTATAATTTTTTTTCAAAAAGCAGGTCAAAATGCGAATTTATTATAGTTTTAGGTCTTTCCATAAACGTTTTTGAATGAATTTTCAATATTTGTTTTTTATACATATAGATGATGAATTGTCGACTCAAGTTGTGAAAACCTGTTTTTTAAAAAATAAATTTAAAAGTTTATTGACCACAATGCTTTATACCATTTTTTTTCTAGCACACTCTCCCCTTCTTCCCCCCCTTTCTTTCCTTATATTTCTCGTCCCACAACATTTCGAATCATTCTCAAAATACTAATTTTTATAGAACTCTAAAAAGTACGGATTTTTTTCCTATTTCAAACAATTTTTGAAAATTATTTGGGTATTCCTTTTAAAAATTTGAATCTTTTGTAAATTTTCTTCTTCCCTCGTTAAATTCTTCACTATTTAGATAATGTAAAAAATATAATGTGTTTCATTGAATGCAATTTTAAAAAACAGAAGGAAAAGTGAAATTTATTATAGTTTGTTTAGTAAAGGGGTTCTAGTAAATAAGGTGTTGACTATGTTTTTTTGTTTTTAAATGAATTTCAATACTTGTTTTTATATATCAAAATATTTCAATTAGTTGTGAAATCCTTGTTTTTAATAACAATTATACTGTTTTCTTTCTTCCTTAAAATTATTTCTCCT
>JABUQX010126166.1:0-10000 GCA_015478945.1 Trachelipus rathkii
TTGTTTGGCCCTATTTTCCTTTGAGAAGGAAAAGAGGTGCCAAACACTTGACTTTCAAATAATGTACATTATGTAAGTATGAAGCAGACCACCATTTATGCAAAGTGATATGCAGAAGACTTGCAATAGTCTCTTACAGAGTTGCATACACTCTAAGACAAGCATGCTTGTTTTACAAGGATTCCCTAACGTAATTTCACCTTAGACTGGTGGCCCTCGAGTGCAACAAAGGATCTCTGCCTCGGAGAACAGGGGTGAGGCCCCTGTTTTCGATTTCACAGAGATACTTTCTTACCCTCCTTCGATTGAATACATGAAATATAAAGTTGAGGAAAGTGGAAGAACAGGTGAAATACTACTTGTGGAAGGAGAAAGAACTTACAATATGTATATTTAATACCATTTTTAACCACTTTGACTCGTAGGCTAAGTACCATAATGTGTCTTTAATTTCTGTTTCCCTCAAGAGATATTTCTACCTCGGTTCCTCATTCTTTCTCTACTTCTTTTTATTCCGCGTTTTCTTGCGGTTTTGAGGGTCAGGAACGAGATTATAGAAAATTTTGACATTTCTTAGATTTTCAACCACTACCTTATCTCCTTTTATAATATGAGCGTTGTTGTTAGTGATCTTCACGACTTTATAAGGTCCGTGGAATCTTGGAGAGAGCTTACCACGATTGTACTGTTGACTCTTTACCAGCAGATATTGTGCATCTTTTAAATTTCGAGGAACGAACACACTTCTGTTTCTTAAGTTAGTTCTCTGGGAGAGCGGTTTGGCTATGAGTCCTGCCAGTTTTTCAATATAATTATCATAGGATTTCGGTCCGTCTGGGAGAGAAGGGTCTATCAAGCCGTCAGGAATGTTTATATCTTGCCCGAACATTAATTTACTGGGACAGATGCCCGATTCTGAGATCGGAGCGAGCCGAAGTGCGACGAATGGTAAAACGTCTAACCACCCTTGACTCTCCATACCTGGTTCAGCTAACATGGTTCTTAAACTGGTTAGAATCATCTTATGGGTTACTTCTGCCTTGGAGTTACTGAAAGGTGAGTAACTAGCGGTTGTTGTGTGCATTATTCCTAACAGTTTACACACACTTTCAAATAAATGTGACGTGAAATTTCCACCCTTGTCTGTGATCAGGTTGCTGGGAACTCCACACATCGGAATTAGCTGATTTATCAATGTTTTCACAATGGTTTCTTTGGTGATGTCCTTGAGGGGAAAGGCCCACACATAATGGGAGTATCTATCAATGAGGGTTAATAAGTACTTGTATCCTCTACAAACAGGCAATTTCAATATATCACAGTTTAAATCTTGAAACTTGTAGGAAACTTCTTTATATTTTCCGTAAATAGGGTTTATGCTACGTCCTGTCTTTCCTATTTGACATTGAGGACAACTTCTTACAAGGGCCTTAACTCTCTTATGCATACTTTTGAATACGAAGTCGATTTTTAGAGCGGTGAGACATCGAGAAATCCCTAGGTGTCCTTGGAAGTGAGTCATCCGTATAATATCATCTATATGTTGTTCTGGGAGAATGATTCTGGCATAGTTTAAAGAGGTATCAACATAGAGGGCAATTTCACTTTTCTTGAACCAGAAGGGTTGTTTCTTTATGATTAATGAACTTTTTTCTTTATTTTTAAGTAATGAATTAATGTATTCATCTTCTACCTGATCTTTACTAATTGCAGCGTAATCAACTTCTTTTCTGAAGCGTTTTATTAATTCAATATGGGCTTCATTATAGCGCTGAATTAAGTTTATTCGAGTATTCTCAGTGAGAATATCATTTATTTCATCTAACTTTTTATTTGGCGATTTTTCTCTTATTTTGAGTAATTCTTTTTCTTCCATTTCTATTCTCTCTTCCATTCTCAACCCTTTGGGCTTTAAAGTTCCTTTTTTCTCATGAGAACTATTCCCGGAATTTCTTTTGTTTACAATTTGGTTATTTAAAGGGTCTACCTTTTTATCCTTCATTGGACTGCCGACCGCAGCACGGGTGTGGTTTTGTTTTATTACCCTACGATAATGTGCTTTGAGTTTTGGAGAAAGTTCCTCATATTTGTAGGTGGTTGTAAAATTCGAACAAGAATCCACGTGGAGTGTGGGAACTTCGCTCTCATTGGCTAGTTTGCTGAAATGAGGACCAATCACAGTGTTCGTATGAGAGGATGTGATTTTTGATGTCTCTGCTTCGTCAGTAGTCCCACTTTCTTCGTTATTTTGTTCAACATTTTTGATATCATTTATTAACAAATATTCTTCTAAGGGATTTTTCTTTTTTGTTATTAATTTGAAAGAAACTTTGTAACTAGTTAATAAATTTAGACTTCTAATTTCACGAATATTGAAGTTTTTATCGTCATTTGCTCTTTTATATTTGTTTATGAGTTCACGGCAGTTGGTTTCTATATCAATATTTTTATTTGTGAGGAGATATCCGTACTTCTTGAAGACTTTCGTTAAGCAGACTAATAGGCGATTTGCTTCGTCATAATTTCTTTCAGTAGGCGAAAGAATTGAACTATAAAAGGCAATTGGAAGATCGTCTGCGCCAGTAGCGGATAAAATAACAGCAGCTGCAGATACATTTGTGGTATGTATGATAATTTTGTAATTAGAAGAGGTGCCGGGATAGGCGAGTACAGAAGCATTTTCAACAGCATTTTTAATATTTTTGAAGGCTTTCTCTGCAGTTGAATTCCAACTGACGCGGCGGTTGGAGTAAGGTTTTCCCTTCAAAAACAGATTTAGGGGCGCTGTTATTTCAGAAAATAATGGGACGCTGCTGCGGTAAAAGCTTACTCGGCCCAGAAAAGATCTTAATTCTTTGATGGTCCTGGGCTTCGGGGTGTCTAAGATATCCCCAATTTTCTCGCGATTAGGTCTTATACCATTTTCATTGACCGTATATCCCAAGTATTCAATCTCTTTTTTGGCCACTTGGCATTTTGTGGGATTTAAACTGATATGTAGATAACTTAACCTCTTCAATACCTTCTCCAGGAGGATTTTGTGCTCATCCTCGGTCTTTGTGTGAATCAATATGTCATCCATATAGGCCTGCGTATTCGGTAGGCCTTGTAGGACTGTATCAATGTAAGCTTGAAAGATAAAGGGGGAGGACACATAGCCCATTGGAAGGTTCCTGTAGGTGAACGATCCGACGTTTGAAGTGATGGTAAAGTACTTCTGTGAGTTTGGGTCCAATGGCACTGAGTAGAATGCCTGCGTCACGTCAAGTTTGGTGAAAAGGCGGCTCCCCTGCAGGTTTGAGATGGCGTCCTGCAGATGCGGAAGTCCATAGATTCCTACCTCAGCTCTTTTGTTCAATTCTCTAAAATCGGAGATTATTCTGACTCGATTTTCGCTTTTCTGGAGAACACTCATGGGAAAAGACCAGGGTGAGTTGCTGCGGCGCAGGACTCCGGTGGCTACGAGGTTGTCAAGTTCTGCTTTTGTTTGAGCATAAAGTTTATGGGGGACCCTCCTTGGCCTAAGGGAAACGGGGGGTCCTTTTATGTGTATTTTGTAAGGATAAGCGTGGGCCAGTTCTATTAATACTCTCTCTGGAATATAAGCGGCTTCTTCGTCAGTAGTTATTTGGCCGTCCTCAGCTATTAATGCTGTGCTCATTCTCTTATTTTTATTTTTATATTTATCAAAGATTTCATTCCACCTTTTTTCTTGTTTCAATTTTATGTAGTGGTTTTCTGGGAGATAAGGGTTTACAAATAATTCTGAATATCTCGCAATTCATTAAAATTTAAAGAACTAGGAGGTACATGCACAGGAGGAGGAGAGAGAGAGAGATTTGAAGAGGAAGGAGTAGGAACATCATTAATATTAAAATTCATATTTCTACTCAAATTTAAAGTATTTTTCGTAACTTGATCTAATAACAAATCTTCTTTAAAATTAATGCCCATCTCAAAATTCTTTAAAAAGGTTAATCCTAAAATATTGGTACTTACATCAGCTATATAAAAAGTATCCCTATATCTACGCCCCAATCCCAGATCGATTTCAATATTTTTAATACCATAGACTGCAATTTTTGAGTTGTTAGCTGCAAGTAGGTATCCTACTGGCGCTTTTTGATGGTCATTAGCATTGCAAGATAAAATATTGTTTACAGAACCACAGTCTAATAAATAATCGATCTTATTAAGTGTGTCATAGACTATATACAAGTTCAAATTATCAATCTTGCAAACCCTTTTGTCTCCCTCAACAGCGGCTGTAACTATCTTACTGCTTAAGCAGCGCTCGTCATCAGCACTCAAATCAGTTGGGTCTGACAGGATATTTGCTTCATTGCTCCCATTCTCCCTTGTATTATCTATAACACCCCTCCCCCCATTTAATAAATTTGATTTAAAAAAGACGTATCCCACATGCGAGGGATTGACAGTAGTAATAAAATGGTTATTTTGTACATTACCAAAATCGTTTGAAACATTTGTTTTGAGACCATCTTTGACATCAGTATTATTTAATATAATATTTTTATTTATTGATATATTTTTGTTTTGTGGACTACTACTACTTTTCAGATTTAAATTTTTAGAGTTCTTTAAACTAGAAGGATCATGCATTCCTTGTACATTTGTGAAAATTGAATATGATTCATTGATAAAGTTTTTATTTATTTGTTCATTTTTTTCATTTTTATTGTCATTTTTAATGGAATTTATATTTTCCGTTTGGGTAGTGCTGGTAGTTGTATCTACATTTTGATCAATTTCTGGATCAATATCGTTCATATTGTTTTTAATAATAATATTGGTTTCATTGTTATTATTATTATTATTATTATTATTATTATTATTATTATTATTATTATTATTATTATTATTATTATTATTATTATTATTATTATTATTATTATTATTATTATTATTATTAAATTATTATTGTTATTATTATTATTATTATTATTATTATTATTATTATTATTATTATTATTATTATTATTATTATTATTATTAGGAGTAGTAGTAGTAGTAGTAGTAGTAGTAGTAGTATTTTTGCCACTATTATTTTTAATGTTAATAGAGTTATTATGATTGATATAATTTTTATTTAATTCACCAGCACTTTTATTTCGTAAGTTTATTTCATTAATCACTGCACTGTTTGTAATAGGGTCATTTATCACTTGGATGGTATTATTAAATCTCACTTTTCTATTGTGAGTAGGCTTTTCACGGCTGCTATTGGATGGTAAATTTCGCAGCCTTGTTAGCAGTTTTCCGACGATGATGGGACATTTTTCTGGTTATTACCATATATTAATGGATACATAGGACACTCACTGCTCTCACATTTAAAGGCTTTGAAGAGATAGCGAGCATGATAGAAACATAATTGATTGACAGCGTTATTAAATGCTTTGCTGTACCCATTCGTATCTGATTCTGAGTAGCGTGACCTACTTTTCTCGCGTGTCCTATTTCCTCTCTCAGCTGAGTCCGCTTGGTTTTTAATGAACAGCTGAAAGTTGTGTGCGAGCTCGGTCACAATCTTTGTGAGGTTGGCCATCTGGTGGGCGATTTGACCTTCACTGCTGCTCTCAGTTTCATGTTTGCGCTCTTGGTTTCGCGCGCCGAGAAGAGGGTAGGCGGAGTCTGTTTCTCTTGTGTCTGTTCTATTACGCACAGAATTCACAGAGCCCCAAGTCTGTTCTTCGTTTGGTTGATGATAATTTCTTCCTTTTCGAACAAAATTCTTATAAAGATCATCTGAAACTTTGACCATTCTTATAAGGTCATTTTCTTCGGCTAATGAATACACGGACATTTGGATATTTTGAGGCATCTGCTCCAAGAAGAGGTCTATGGCGAATTTGGGGTTGTGTTCTACCAACACATCGAAGCTTTTGTTCCCCAATACCCCCTTGACTCGATGGAGATATTCACTGGGCAATTCATCGGGTCTCATGCCCTGTTTAAAGACATCGCGGATTCGATTTCTCAAGGCTGGAAGGTAAACTTCTTCGATGTTTTGTAATAGCTGACGATAAGCGTCATTTTTAAGAGGGAATGTGATTTTGGAGACCAAATTTGTGGGCAAAATTGGAGCCAACAAACGAACACGTTCGTGGGTATCTTCTATGTGATTTAGTTTGAAGATCGTTGTTGTGGCACTTAACCAATTTATAACATCATAGGGGTCAAAGGTTGGTAACTGACTTGATGTTAGATGACTGTATGTTTTTAATGGTGAGTCGGCATCATGACGCCGCGTCCTTTCCTTTTGGCGCGAAGATGGTGGCGTCGTTTCCAACTCGGTTTCTGAGAGAGAGGCAGATGGGCCTCCCTCATCAGGCGAGGGGGAGAATCGTTGGGGAGATGGAGTTTTGTCCTTCCCTCTTTTTGTGGACTTCTTTGTTTGCGTCCTAAGAGTCAGTTTTTTCGTTGATACCATTTTCTATGGGTTTGTTGTTGCTAACTGCTTTGAGTCACTTGTTAGGCGTTGATTTTAGGCCTAAATCGAGAGCTTGAATTTGAATTTTCGCTTTCGAAGTAATAACGACTTTCTTTTCTTATTTTTGGTGGAGATTAATAAGAAACTTTTCTTCACGTTATTAATTTTGACTCAAATAATTTATTTACTTTATCCAACTATCAATATTTAAGCACTGAACTAACGAGAAAAACCGATTTTTTTTTTTTTTTCAATTATTAATGTATCTGACTCCAATTAGGGCGTTTAGCCCCTGTCGCTCACGGGGCGCTTCAGCCAAATGATCGCCCAGCTCGAAATCACTTCGGACAGTCATAGAATGGGGATTAATTAGAGCACTTTCCTCGTAGTTGGTTTATTGTGATAGTTAGATAACAATACAAAGATGATTTTCATTAAATAATTGGATAAGTAATGGATGGGCATATATCAACGTTAGCACTATTATGAATTACACAGACTAACTAATAAGATAATGCACTAATTTCCTATCCTAAATAGACCTGCTGGCCTTTGGTTAAATTTTGTAGGGCATCCTCACGCTATGAGGTTCTCTACGATACTCTCGAGGGTGATTTGGTGGCGTCCTATCTGAACCCAGGCACCAATCATAGCCTCGCTTGTTTGGCCCTATTTTCCTTTGAGAAGGAAAAGAGGCGCCAAACACTTGACTTTCAAATAATGTACATTATGTAAGTATGAAGCAGACCACCATTTATGCAAAGTGACGGCAAATAGCCTCTTACAGAGTTGCATACACTCTACATCAGCATGCTTATTGTGTTTTTATTGAAGGATTCCCTAACGTATTTCACCTTATAAGGTATATAGGTATATAGCAAGAGTAGTGGTAGTATATATAGTTATATATATATATATGGTTATATATATATATATATATATATATTATTATTGCTATATATATATATATATATATATATTATTATATATGTATATATATATTGAGTTATATACCATATATATACCATATATATATATATATATGAGTTGATATATTGGCTATTGCTATGTTATATATATATATATATATATATATATATATATGTTGTTATATAGGGTATATATATATATATATATATATATACATATATATATATATATATATATATATATATATGTATATACATATATATATATATATATATATATATAGTTATTATATTATTATATATATATATATATTATTATATATATACAAAGCTATATTTAGTTCGTATATATATGTTATATATATTATTGTATTATATATATATATATATATTATATACATATATATATATATATGTTATATATATATAGGTAAATAGAGAGCTGTTTTAAAACTACAACTTTTGGTTTAAAACTACAACTCATATCTCAAAACTACAATAGTTACAAAAAAGGAATACATTTTTGGAATCCTTGTAAAATTTTTAGTTAGGAAAATGTAAAAATAAATAATAAATAAATAAATAAATTAAATATTGGCTTTTTTTTTTAGGAGCAGGGACATAGATATATAGCATATATATATATATATATATATATATATATATATATATATAAGTAGTTAGGGAATAAAGCAGGTGTTATATATATATATATATATATGAGTATATATATTGTAAAGGTATTACACGGCAATGTAGGTCGAGCCGACGGGGAACAGAGAGGGGGACGTTTTCCATACCCTCGTAGGGAAGGCGGAGGAACCCCGCCACACCCAAAATTCAAAGAGCGGGGGTTCCGGGAGACCCCTCCCGGAGGGGGGAATTAGTCCTACCCGTAGTTCTCCGGAAGGCCGAGAGACCCCCCGACTCCTGCCATCGGTGCGGTATACCCTTGGGGTATTCTTTTTTGCTGTTAAAAAAATTTAATAGAAGTCTATTTATTTTAACGAGTAAATCAATAAAAGGTCTCTAAACAGGCTCTCTAATCACTATATTATTAACAATAATTTTTTTATTATTTTTTTTTACATTTTCCTGTGTACAATTTTACCAGGATTCTAAAAATGTATTCCTTTTCGCTGTAGCTATTGTAGTTTTTGAGATATAGTTTTTTTTTTTACATTTTCCACACTAAAATGTTGCCAGGATTCCAACAATGTATTCCTTTTCCCTGTATCTTGTGTAGTTTTTGAGATATGAGTTGTAGTTTTAAAACAAATTTCACCATATATATATACAGTAGCACCTCGCAATAACGGCTACTCGCTTAACGGCGTTTCGCAATAACGGCGCTCTTAACTACTCAGTGTTGTGCGGAAGGAAACGCACGCTCGATCGAACAGACGCTATCGCAGCGTATTGCGATGCATTCGGTCAGTTAGTTTACAGTTTTCGTGCGTTCTGCATCTATCTCGGAACTTTCCAAACTTTGCACTGTATAATAAATTTATTGTTAAATTTTGAAAAGATCGGCAAAGTTAATGCTGTCTAACAAATGCTATTGCATGTTATAGCGAGTCTTGCGAGAAGAAGGGGCACTCTATGAGACAGGCTTCTTCGTTGTCATTCTTCAATAAAGCACCATTGCAACCTTCCACTGAAACGTCTGGCCACTGAAACGTCTGGCCAGTCATCAAACTTCAGATTCAACACCAACTACATCAACTATCACCATCTGCAAGTGAAGGCAGTTGTTTGTAGATTCAGATGATGAAGATTCGCCAACAACCGTTGTACGATCGGACGAAGAAATAGCATCCTTAAAATAAAATAAAAAATATTTGTATTAAAATTCTATATTTATTTCTTTTCACCGTAAATCATAGACTTTTTAATTACAAATATATTTTTAAAGGTAAACATTGTGTACCTTCTTCTATCATTACGGAGTAAGTTAGTGTTATCGCCCACTTAATATACATACACAGTACGTGTTTTGCCTGCAGGCACTAGCAAGGCAAAAAAAAGTCTTGGGTAATTCACTTACCGGCGTATTTCACCTTAACGGCGAGGGTCCGTCCCACTACGCCGTTATTGCGAGGTGCTACTGTATATGTTATGAAGTATATAGTATAGTATAGCAGTTATATATATATATATATATATATATAGCAGCATAGTTACCTCCCATATATAGTATATATGTTGTTAAGTATATATATATATATATATATATATGGCGTGCGTTATCAATTTAAACAGCATCAAATTGAAATTACTTCACGAATTCAAAGCACGACGTCACACCGCATTGACGTATGCATTTAAAAATCTGACCCATATAGATTCAAACATGGTCATTCTTGAATAGATCAATCACTCAAATCTGTACTCTTTTCCGGTATAAATGGTTTAAACGCGTAGACCGCCTAAGGATACAAGATCTCTTGATTAAATTTTTAATTTTGAAATATTCATTTACTTGTATTTTGCCTTTTATTCCTGCTTGCCCTTTACATTAGTTATAGATACAAAAGATCATGAAGTAAGAAGAATGAGAAAAAATACTATATAATATATATATATATATATAATAGATAATATATATATATACTAT
>JABUQX010126166.1:17500-20000 GCA_015478945.1 Trachelipus rathkii
ATCTCCAATTTGAAGAGCAGAGCTTGTTGCTGCACCTATTTCTTCTTTTTCTGCAGAAGTGGAAGGAGTGGGAAAATTTGGTGACCATTCAGCTGGTCTTTGAGCTGGATTTCTCTTAGCGAAATCTGCAAGAATAGAATTTTCTTCAGATTTAATAGCATGTAATTTCAAGATCATACTCTACAACGAAAGTTAGTATCGCTGCTCTTGCTAGCAATAATTAGCAGCATCTTCTTTTTAAGTGACTGTGTTGGACTGAAAGATTTGTCACAAACACATTCTCCTTCCTTGCTACTCCTATGGGAAAGTTCTTAATTGGTTTTAATCCAAGGCAAGGAGTTCCTTGCTATATATACTATAACCAATTTCAGTAGGATTCAATCGATAACTGTTGTAAAATCCCAGCGGAACTGGTTTTTTTCATTTTTTCCGTAGAGACTATACAACCTGCCAAGTGCTGTCTTTGACTAGCATCAGAGTTGGAATAAACCAGATATTTGGAGCAATTTATTTAGAAGGATAACCCAAAGGTATATCGCAATTTTTGAGGGCCAATTTGCCATATTAAAGCTTCTCTGCCTCAAGATTTCCATTTACATCTTCGTTGAGAGTACATCGACTTTTGAGAAAGACAGAAGAGGAGAAATAATTCAAGAAATAACCCGGAAGATAAGAGCGAGAATAGTTTAGACTGCCTCAAAGACACGTAAATCTTTTGATAAGTTTGGGTTTTGGGATCGTTCATAATAGATGGTTTTTATCCTCATATAGGGAGCCATGGCCTCGGACACATCAAAAACCATAATATGTAACCCGAGAAACTGTAACCAATTTGGCACTCTACAGCACTAAGCTCCTCAAATCTAAATAAAGATTTTAACCGGTCCCTAGTTACGCGATTTCTATAAATCTTTCATGGTGTTCAAATTCATTGAGTAGGAGTGGCGATGAGGATATCATCAATATAATAAAAATGTTAGGGATTTTTAGAAAGAATTAAAGATATGTATTGTAAAACTAGTGGACTGGAATGGACGTCCTTCTACATCACTATTAATATGACGAAACTGCCAAAAGGACGTAATTTATAGTTTAAAGAACTTTCGAACAATCAGGGTGGACTTTAGGTTTATAGAAATGCCTTTTTAAGTCTAGATCAGAATACTACACCCGTCGAAGTATTTCGTAAAGGCTCATTTAAGTAGGAAAAGCTGAAATTGTTCTCGAACAGCTCGTTTGTTCAGTAATCTCAAATAGGCTACTATTTCGAACTCCACCACTAGGTTTAGAAAGTACCGAAATCGGAAATCCCCAAAAGGTGAGTGGAGGGAGAGAAGTCCCCGAAGCTATTTACTAACCGCTATCTTCTTTCTTTGGCTCATCATTATAAATTAGTCAGAGATTCCTGCGACTTTTATGTTTATTGGGGAACCCATAACTTAAAAAATTTATTAAGGAATTTTAATTCATTTAAGGAATTTTGTTCAGCGGGGGTAAGGGAAATTTTGTAAAGCCTATTTCACTTGTATTATTAAAATTCCACTCTCTTTAATTAAATATTCACTTTTATTCATACTTTTTCATGTTCTATTTTTCATTAACAACTTGTAGGAAGGCAATTTGTCGCTGATACTCCCAGGGAACTATTTCATTATGAATTATTTCTCCACATTAAACACTTTCTAAATTATATAAATCATCAAACAACATTTTCATATTCACCTAATAGCGATTAAACGAAAGGCCTGCAGAAAGGGAGTTAGGTAGAAAGCAGTTAAATTTAATATAATTAGAAATCATTTGTTATGGTATGTGCTATTCAGATCATCTCCCTAATTGACTCTTACATTGATAGAACGTTGTGCCATCCAATTATAGTATTTTTGAGCTAAAATCCTACGGTTAATTATATTTAAGCTAAAAATCTATCCCTGAAAATATTATGCAATTACATCAAGTCGATTAAAAATATAGTGCTCATAGTCCCTTTTTTAGCAGAAATTTAGATTTTTTTAGTTATTACATATCATAAATTGTTAATCTGGCTCCATTGCAGCCTGGTTAATTAGAAAGCCAATAAGGATCTTTCTTTTGTTGCTGCAGAAGCCTTTAAAAATAGAAAATGAACTCCCCGTATCTAACAAAAATAATTGCTTAGCGTCATATATACAAAGGAGACAATTAATTGCAAAATTTTTACGATTCGTTTACTTTAAAACTTGGGAAGCTACTGACCCAAGTGCAAGAATCTGCCTATGTTTAACCCCGCCATGCCGCAGTATTTTCGGCTTGTAATTAAAGATCTCAGCCCATATAAGGACTGTTCGCATACTTGATAATGCTTATCCTTACCCTTAACACTAATATCGGAGGAAATCAAATTTTCCCTATACCAAGATTCATTTTCACTCAACTGAGAAGCTTTCTCTCGCATAAAACAGATTGTTTTACGCCATTATTAGCATTTTCACTTGAATGAACATGAACCTGGATATTATTT
>JABUQX010126166.1:25000-34441 GCA_015478945.1 Trachelipus rathkii
AAAAATTATTATAAATTAACAATTTAATTAGAAATAATTTAATGTATAACATACTCATAATTTAAATAAAAGTGATTCAAAAGGCAAATTAATTTCTTATTTAAATAACATTTCATGTGATTATAGAATTAAGATTCTATTAGATAGTGAATAATAATCACTAATATAATAATAATATAAATAATAATAATAAAATAATAATAATAATTAATATAATAAAATAATAATAAATAAAATAATAATAATAATATAATAATAAAATAATAATGAATAAAAATATAATGAAAATAATTATAATAATAATAATAATTAATAAAATAACAAAATATCAAAGTAACGTTCTTGAAAGCCCCATACGTGTTCCCTGGTATACGTGGGATTTTTTTTTCTTAGAGGAGTTGGGGCTGAATTTCCTGAGGAAGGGTTGCCGACCACATCGAATGTCTCCACGACCCGCACGCGCCCCAAATTTCTTTTTTTTTTTTTTTTGCAGCTCTAGGTTCAGTGCATACCTCTCTTGCACAACGGCAACCTATTATTTGAAAAAACCGCAACCGCACCTTCCACCGCACCCACCGCACCTCCAATGCACTACATCCGCACCTGGATAATAGAATTGTGCCACGAAGACCGCACCTGCACCAGGGTCCCGTTTCGCACTATCCACGAATAATCGTTTTTTACTCCTTTTTACTTCATTTTCCATTTTATTTATTTTGAAATTTTCTTAAAAATTTTGAGTTTCATCAAACTTTATGGCGTGGGAGCTAGAGGTAAGGGGCAAGAAAGTGGGGCAGCGGGATAGGGGCAGGGTGGAAAGGCAGGGTGGGCAGTGGTGGGGCTGAAGCCACATCAAGCTCCCGCAGTGCATTTACTCCTACTACCAATGCTTTTTTGTATTATTAGTAATTTTTTTTGTGACAACAGACTAAATACTGAAAGGAAATGTCTATATTTACATACATACATGAATGACACAGTCCGACTTACCAAAAATATAGTTGTTGATTAGCTAGTTGTTAACTTTGCTGAATTAATTCTAAGGTTATTATCAGTCCGTTGATTGTTGCTTTGCTGATTAAATCATAAGAATTTTATGTTTGAGTTTGTTAATTAATTTTGTAGTTGTTAATTTATGTTGCTGATTTTATGAAGTTGTTAATGTTTGCTAGATTGAGTTGTTTATCTTTATTTAAGTAAAGCTATTGTTTGGAAATATATCTATCATTATTTATTGTTGATTTTCTTGAGTTGAGTTGCTGATTGCTGATTTTTCCAAGTTGTTATAAATTGAAGCTGTGTTGTTGATTTTCTGATTTACCTAAGCTGGTAATTGAGTAGTTGATTTTTGATTTACCTAAGTTATAATTTTTCTGATTAATTTATTGATTGGTTGAATTATTCTACGTTTGTTAATTTTTTGGTTGAGCTGTACTGATTTCAATCTGTATTGTCACATGGAAGATCCTCTTCAGCCGTCGATAATAATGGCAACTCATTTCTGTTACACTAAACTCTCTCTGTCTCTTTAACCATAACTAGAGACGTATTGGACACTAGATGTGGAAAAATCAACACGTAAACAAACATGTCGAATGTCAAAACTTGGAGACAAAATTCTCCATGCGTAATTTCACATTTTTTCTACAACAAAGAGTCATTAAATGAAAATAAACATTAATAAATTGCAATACCATTAAAAAACAATGTATAGACCATTAAAACTTAAAAGTACTTTAAAAGCCATTGGAAACTAAAAACCATAAAAACCAGCAGTAAATTAAAACTATAAAATACATTGAAACCATTATAAACTTATAGAACGCATTAAACATTAAAAATTCTACTTTTTAAAAACTTACATACCATTGAAAATCATTTAGAATCGGTACAGTGCTCATTAAAACCGATTATATATTCTTTACAGTACAATAAATACCATTAAACTTACATACTTAAATCATTAAAATCTAACTAGTACCATTAAACATTGAAACTTACCACATTAAAACTTACAGTACACAATTAATACCAATAGAAATTTACAGTAATCATTAAAAAACTATAAAACTTTGCAGTACAATTAAACATCATCAAACTTACAGTAACCATCTAAAACCAAACACAGCCGCGGATTAGCCATTAAAAACACTAACTGTTTAGTTTGAATTAAGAACGACAAAGAAATACAGTATCATCATTAAGAAACCATTAAATACAGTAGAGTTAAAACCCATTCGAAAACTTGAACGAGTACCATTTGATCACATAGAGAGAGTCTATTGAAGCTTAAGAGACTTCATCGTAAAACTCCATTAGAAACTTACAGCACCATTAAAAGCCATTAAAGGATCCCATTAAAACAGAAGAACGTATGCCTCTACCATTAAAGAACTAAAGCATTAAAGATTAAAACCATTCATCCATTACACTTACAGAACCCTAAACATTAAACCATAAAAATTAAAAAATTAAAACATTGAGAGGATTATAACTTTAAAACCAGTAATACAGGCTCCAGAAATTGACCATTAATCATTTAAACTTAAAGACCGTTAAAGCGTTATACAACAATTAAATAGCTTAACATGTAATTTAAAGGTTTTAATTGCGATTCAATTTTGAAATATTATTGATTTTATGTGCGACTATTAAAGTACATTGCCACCATGGGGAAGCAAGATGAGACCCCGTGCCATAGTGCTATAGGTTCAGCTTCTCTCGTCTGAATCTAGTAGAAATTACCTAAAGTAAGGATAGGGAATGCCGGAGGTACCATAGTGATATTAAAAGCATGGCACCTGTTCAAACCTACGTCTGGAATACATGGATCCTCTCTCTCTCTCTCTCGTCTCTCTCTCTCTCTCTCATCTCTCTTCTCTCCTCTCTCTCTCTGCTCTCTTCTCTCTCTCTCTCTTCTCTTCTCTCTCTTTCCTCTCTTTCTCTCTCTCATTGAAAAATATTACGTTTAGAAGCACAATTAACATTTTAGTGCCAAAGATTGTTGTTGTACAGATGTAAATAATAATAAATTAATAATAGATACTCAATAATAATAAATAATAATATATAATAATAATAATAATAGATAATAATGGATAATAATATATCAATAGAAATAATGACAAGGATAATAACTAATAAAAAAAATCCAAAGAACATAGTCAAAATGTTTAATTTTTTATAATTTTTTATTTATCCACCTTCCATACAAATTTGTAAGACATTTGAAATATTCTTTTAGTTTAAAAAAAAATAACTTAAGCTAATAAAAGAAAGTAAATATTCGTTGAAACCTGTGGAATTGCCAAAATTACTTTATTTCACATTTTATTAACACTTTATTTGATTTCAATTTATATTAAAGAAATATCTTTATAATAAATAAATATAAATATGACCCTTATAGCGAAGTTGTCAGATGCTCCATTTATGGTGTTTGTCTTTATAGGAAGGTCGATTTTCCGTCTAAACACCTTATTTCATTTCAATTTATATTAAAGAAATATCTTTATAATAGATTAATATAAATTTGACCCTTATAGCGAAGTTGTCAGATGCTCCATTTATGGTGCTGGTCTTTATAGGAAGGTCGATTTTATAAGAAAGTTCTTTATAAGCGATTTGATATCTTAAATGAGAGTAACTTTATAATAAGTATTGGTCTTTATAAAGAGGTGGTCTATATAACAAGTGGCGTTTTTGTAGTTAGGGTGGCCTTTAATTGACAAAGGTTGAGCCTTTAAAAAAGAGGTGTCCCTCATAACAGCTGCGATCTTTACATGAGAGGTGACTTTATAGCTGACTGGTCTTTATATCAAAGGTGGTCTTTATTGGGGGTCTTCTACTAGGAGGTGTTTTTTATACCAGCCCGTTGTCGGTGAAGGCTTACCACGTAAAGGAAGGAAAACATAGACTTTTGAGGAAAGTTTACAATTGTAGAAGAAAAGGTGTTACTATATATATGTTGAGACTGAAAGCAGTGTGATTTAAAAAAAAAAAAAAAAAATTTATTCTTTATATTACATAGCATGTCAAGAGACGCATGCTTTGTCGTGGTACCTTTAGATCGTGCAACATTTTTTAATGGTTTTGCGAAGATTTACTATGTATTTATTAAATTGTTTTTTAAAACTTAAAGGTACCCCAAGGGTAAGCCGCCAACCGATGCAGGAGTCGGGGTCTTCTCGCCTTCCGGGGAACGACATGGTACAATTTCCCCCCCTCCGGGGAGGGTCCCCGGAACCCCCGCTCTTTTGGTATTTTGGGTGTTCGCTGGGGGTTCTCCGACCCCTCCCTACGGGGTATGAAAAAACGTCCCGTACCTCCTGTTCCCCGTCCGGCTCGAGCCCCTACTGCCGTGTAAAATATTTATGCATATAGCAGTATTAATCACGGCCAAGTAGGGGCTTCGAGCCGACGGGGAACAGAGGGGGGACGGTTTTCCATACCCCCGTAGGGGAGGGGCGGAGGAACCCCGCGACACCCAAATACCAAAGAGCGGGGGTTCCGGAGACCCTACCCGGAGGGGGGAATAGTCCTACCCCTTCGTTCCCCGGAAGGCCGAAGACCCGACTCCTGTCCATCGGGTGCCGATACCCTGTGGGGTTTCCCATTGTAGTTAAAAAAAATTAAAAAAATAAATATAAACTCGCAAACCATTAAAAATGTTGCACGATCTAAAAAGTACCAAGACAAAGCATGCGTCCTAATTAAGTATTTATTTCAAAAAAATACAAAAAAAAGAAAAGAGAAAAGAAAGAGAAAAAAAAAGAACATTACTACATAGTTTTGTTGCTCCACAGACTGAACTGTACATTATTCTAATTTAACATTTCTCTAAAGTCTATAGTTTTTCCTTCCTTTATGGTAACCTTCACCGATGTTGTCTTTATAAAGAGGTTGTCTTTATAGATAGGTGGTCTTTATATATGGGTGGTCTTTATATAGAGGTTGTTGTTATACAGAGGGGTTGTCTTTATATAGAGGTGGTCTTTATAGAGAGGTTTTATATATGCGGACCTATGTTCATTCAGACGTACGACAGAGAGAGAGAAGAGAAAGAAAAAGGAGGGAGAGAGGGAGGGAGAAGAGAGAGAGAGAGAGAGAGAGAGAGAGAGATGAGAGAGAGAGAGAGAGAGAGGAGAGAGAGAGAGAGAGAGAGAGAGAGATTATTTTATTTATTTATGTCATATTTGATATATTTGTAATTTTAATAAATCGAATAAAAATGGGAAATTTCTAAAAAGAAACCAATAACGCGAAGAGTTTTGTCGCCCAAGCACCGAGTTCACAACAAGTACTATTGTTCAACATTAGGCCAACTACTGCACTAACTTACTGCACTATATCTACTTTACTCTACTTACTACTATACACTACACTACCACTACTACTACACTAACTACTATAATAATAATAATAATAATAATTATAATAATATATATATACGATAGGTGAAAGGAGGAAAGAATACAAGGAAGGAAAAACTACATAAACTTTAGAGAAAAGTTTATTTAGAATAAAAGTTTCATAAATATTTAGAACGAAAAGCAATTATTTTATTTATTTGATATTTTTTTATTTAATTAATTTTTTTGGAACATCTTTCTGGAAGATAAGCGAAAGAACGTTCGTGCTAATTATAAGATCGTGCAACATTTTTTAATTTTGTCGAGTTTATATTATTTTTTATTTTTTTAAACTAATGGTGGATACCCCAAGGCGTTACCGCAAAACCCGATGGCAGGAGTCCGGGGCTCATCGCCTTTCCGGGAAACGACAAGGGCTAGCTATTTCCCCCCTCCGGGGAGGGTCTCGCGGAACCCCCGCTCGTTTGGTATTGGTGTGTCGCGGCGGGGTTCCTTCCGCCCTCCCCTACGCGGGGTATGGAAAACGTCACCCCTCTGATTCTTGCCATGTCGGCTCGAAGCCCCCCTACTTCGGCCCTGCTAAATAACTGTATATATATAAGTATTTTACACGGCAAGGTAGGGGGCTCGAGCGACGGGGAACAGAGGGGGGGACGTTTTCCAGAACCCCGTAGGGGAGGGCTGGAGGAACCCCAGCGACACGCTAAATACCAAAGAGCGTGGTTTCCGGAGACCCTCCCCCGAGGGGGAAATAGTCACCTGTCGTTCCCCGTGAGTGCCGAAGATGACCCCGTACTCCTGCCACGGTGCGGTATATCCGCTTAGGGTTCCCATTTACTTTAAAAAAAATGAAAAAAATAAATATAAAACTCGCAAACCAGTAAAAAATGTTGCACGATCTAATAAAGTACTACACCAAAGGTCATGCGTCCTCGGAAGTAATTGAATAAAAAATTAAGAGAAAAATCTTTTTTTTTTTAAATACTATTCTTTTTTAAATATTATTCTATATGATAGTAACACTTTTCTTCTAATAAACTTTCCTCAAAAGTCTATAGTTTTCCTGTCCTTTATGTAACGCGTTCCAGCCATTTATAAAATAATAATATAATAAAAGTAATAGTAATAATAATATATAATAAAATAATAATGAATAATAATAATAATAATATATAAGTATAATAATAATAATAAAATAATAATATAATAATAAGAATCTAATAATATAATAATAAAATAATAATATAATATAATAAATGAATAATAATTAATAATATTAAAGAGTTAATTTGGTATTTCTTTTTGAAATACATTTTTACAAAATTTTCCGTCTCTCTCTCGTCGCTTCTCTCTCCTTCTCTCTCATCTCTCTCCTCTCTCTCTCTCTCTCTCTCTCATCTCTCTCTCTCTCTCTTCTCTTCTCCGTCCTCTCTCTCTCCCTCTCTCTTCTCTCTCTCCCCTTTCTCTCTCTCTCACTGAAATTATATATATATATAATATATATTATATATCAGTATTATATAATATATATATATATTATATATATATATATATAATATAATATAGATAGTATATATATAATAATTATATATATATATATATATATAGTAATATATATATATATAGGCCCTTTTCTGTTTTAGCTAATGGTCATTTTTGGAATTTTTTTTTTGTTTTTTTTTCTAACATTTGCTTACTTATAAGATACCAACAATGAACTTTACGTGTGTAACCGGATCATGATCAAAATTCGAAGTAAATTTGTTAAATAAGTTGTTTTAAAAATCAGATTTTGATGTTAAATATTGTTTTTAAAGAAATGAAATCTATTCGAAAAATAGTACGGACCACTTAGACAGAAAGAACCAAGTTACATATTTGAATCAGGCGTATAAAACTATAACAAAAGTAAAAAAAACAAACAAAAAAATACATTTTTTTTGTCATAAATGTAAATATAATCTCAAAAGTTACGACGGACATATTTACAGTATAAAAACCATTTACGACTATTTGGAATATCGTACATAGAAGCCTTATTTACAAATTATGCTAAAGAAAAAATTATTAAAAATTATTACTAATAAAGATAAGAAAATTAGGGGGCTCGAGCTCCGACGGGGAATCAGTAGGGGGGGACGTTAACCCAAATCCAGAAAGTGGGGTTTCCGGAGACCGCTCCCGCGAGGTGGGAAATAGTGCCTAACCACTGTGTTCCCCTCGGAAGCGAAAGAACCCCGTCTCCTGCCACTCTTTGCGGTTTACCCTGTGTAAAACTTTTATTCTTAAAAAAAAAAATTTAGTACGTTGTACGGATTCGTAAATCGTAACTGTCCCTATTGTATTCTTTTATCATCATGAATACCAAAAAAATAAAGTATTTTGTGACATTTAGGAAAACATACATGCCGTAAATATAAAGATTAAAAAAAATTCAAACACTGACTGACCATTGGGTAAAACAGAAAAGGTCATATATATTATATATAATATAGTATATATATTATATATATATATTTAGTATATATATATTTATATATAATATAATATATAATATATATAAATTATATATATATTATTATATATATATATATATATATTATATAATATATATAATATTATATATATCAATGATATATATATAATATTATATATATATATTATAATAAAATATATATATATATAATATATATAACGACTTAACTAAACTGGTCTCTAACTTTCAAACCTCTGATCCCTCTATCTCTGCGACATGACGTTGTGCATTATCTTTTTTCTATAGGTACTACACCGGTTAATGCTCAAGGGCGTTGGTCGCTCGCATTCCACGCTCCATTGCATTCGCATCACGCAAGTCACAAGGGGTGCCATGGCTTCTCGGATGATGATGACTGAGTAATTGAGAACCCCAGACTTGTACGTTGTGGTGTCCTCTTTTCTTTCCAGCTATTGCGTTCTGTGGAACTCTCTTGCCTTCTGTTTTTCAACTAATATTTAATCTTTCCTCTCTTTAAAACCCAACGTTCCTAGCTTACTGAGAGATTTTGCGTTAGGTCTGGGGGCTGGGTGGCTTTTCATTGTTTTATTTCCCGCCCCTCCTTAAAATTGCTCGCCGGTAGTGTGTTAGACTGAAAATATATTATTATTATATATATATAATATATATATAATAATATTATCATATTATAATATAATATATATAATATATATATATTATATATAGAATATATATATATATATTATAATTATAAAAATATATTATATATATATAATATATATATAATAATATATACAATAATATATATAATATATATATTATAATATTATATATATATAAAATATATTATATATATATATATTAGTATATATTATATATGTATATATATATATATATAATATTAATATATATATTATATATATATATATTAATATACATATATATATATATATATATAGTATATATATATTATCATATAATGAATATATTATATATAATATTATAATAGCTGTGCAGTAGCACCCTTGAATAAAATCACCTTTTTTTTTTCTTTGAGAATTAAATACACTGATATATAAAACATTTTTTATTATATTTATATACACAAATTCAGGTTTTCTCCTCCTTGAGCTTCTAGCTTTCGCAGAGATTCTCCCTGCCTCTGTCGGGAATCTTCGATACATACATATATATAATTATATATATATAATATATATATATATTATATATATATTAATATAATATATATATATTAATAATAATATATATATATATATATTATATTATAATATATATATATATATATATAGAGAGATGAGATCGAGAGAGGAGAAGAGAGAAGAAGAGAGAGAGGAGAGAGAATCTCTGCGAAAGCTAGAAGCTTCAGGAGGAGAAACCTAATAGTTTCAGGTTGTATATAAATATATAATAAAATGTTTCATAACATTCAGGTTTATTAATTCTCAAAAAAAAGTGATTATTATAAGGACTACTACTCGCAATAAATACATGATAAAGAGCGAAGACAAAATAGGTCTGTAAATCTTATTATATATATATATATAATATATA
>JABUQX010126167.1:0-20000 GCA_015478945.1 Trachelipus rathkii
GCCAGCTGGTTCATGTATTTTCAACAGGTACATGGTATACGGATGGCGTCTAGTTTATGGGTACATTGCGTGGAAACGAACAACCGTGTCAAATAATGTCGAGGAGGAGGCCCAAATCACATTTTTATGTGCATTTCACGAAGCCATAAAAAATATATCATGCAGTCGACATTGCATGTTTGTCTTGGCGGTTTCGTGTGCTGGCGATGGCGCGAACACCAACGTGGCATATCCCATCCTTAATAGATTAAATAATCAAACTTATATTCTTACACATTTTCTTACTTATCCCGTACGGTGATATACCGCTGTAACATAACTCGTGAGACACCCCTATATATATATATATATATATATATATATATATATATATATATATATAACAACAGCATCACCAACATGTATTCTTACATCTTCTTCTGTATATATCTATATATATATATATATATATATATATATATATATATATATATATCAGAAGATCTCAATTTAAGTCGAATTCCATAATTGCGGAATACCAAAATAAATTAAGGCTATTGCGATAATTTGAAAAATTTTGTTGAATTGCAGTTAGCGGAATGCCTATATCATTCCGCAATTTAGTTCGCAATTCCCGCAATTAGAGGACTACCAAAAAAAAATTGTGGAATTTCAGTGGAATGCCAAAATTTATAGTCCACAAATTTTTACACGTTGGCCATCTTTGTACCTCTGGCAGCAACACCGAAAATCGGTATTTTTTGCATTCGGTATTTTAAAGTTTTGTAAATAAGTAATAATTAACAAAAACTTAAACGCTTAAATGCTTGAATAAAAGTTTGAAATCAACAATTTTTTCTTTTTCTTTTATACAAATTATCTTAAGCTTAAGTTATAATGAATATAATTTATGGAAGTATCGCCACCAAATTTCAGATAAAATGTATTGTACAGTAAACATAAATGATGAATAAAATAATATAACATTGGTACAAAACATCGAAAGTCTAAATATATATATATATATATATATATATATATATATATATATATATACATAACCTTATATGCTATATATATATATATATATATATATATATATATAATTTCAAATTATTTGAATATTTCCCAACGAGCGAGGAAGAACCTACTAGGAAGTAATTATCGGTATCCGATGGATAACAACGATATCCGGCGGATACGGATAGTCAAAAAACTTGGCGGATGGGCGGATACGGATAGTTGCCCATTACATCCCTAATAACCTTAATAGCATAGCAACATATATATATATATATATATATATATATATATATATATATACAATATATATACTATATATATATATACTGTGTATATACATTAATATATATATATATATATATATATATATATATATATATATATATATATATAATAATAATAATAATATATATATATATATATAATATACTAATATATATAACTATATATATATATATAATATAATATATGTATATATATATGTATTAATAATATAGATATATATGTAATAATAATATATATATATATATATATAATAATAATATATATATATATATATATATATATATATAATAATATATATAATATATATATAATAATAATAATAATAATATAATAATAATAATAATATCATAATAATAATATATATATATAATAATAATATAATAATAATAGTAATAATAATAATAATAATAATAATAATAATATGTAATATTCAACAACAACAATAAATAATAATAATAATAACCAATAATAATAATAATAATAATAATAATATAATATATATATATATATATATATATATATAAAATATACTGTATATATGTATATATGATATATAATAATATATAATATATATAATAATATATATATATATATATATATATATATATATATATATAATAACCAATAATATCATATATAATAATAATATATATATATATATATTCAAATTGATTTTTCATAACTATTTGGCTATATTTATTCAATTTATTTCAACCTGGATTACTCATATTATTTCAACGAAATTCTAAATTGTTAAATTAATGTATCACATTATCACTAAATTGATCTTCAAATTTGTATTTACTATTTCTAAACCATCGAAACTTTAACTTTATTATATCAACATTTTGCGAGCTTTCGTCTCTATGGTGCGAGACCTCTTCAGGCAGGACGTCCGATCAAGAAAGAGAGGCACAAAATAATAAGATCTATCCAGCTATGAATTTTGTAGTCGGTTGGTTTGCTCTATAATTTTTTTGTAGAAATATGTGTCCTTCATGATATTTAGTTGTATGGAATCTAATTTGATTTCTCCCGGTTGTTGATTGAAATTGTTCCAGTTCTTTATGCAAAATGACTCAATTTGTTTTCTTAGATGTGTATCCAGAGTATTGAAAATTGCTTGTATATTGTTAGTATCTATGGCATGGTTATAATTGCTTCTATGTGATACAAGGGCTGAGTTCATGTTATCCACCCTCAAATCATACCTGTGCTGATATGACCTACGTGACAAGTCATTTGTTTCCCCAAAATATCGCAATTCACACTCTTTACAAGGGACCGTGTATACGCACTCCGTATTCTCCCCATTCTTTATTTTTGAGGGCAGGAACACTCTCAAAATATATAAATTGCTACTTTAACAATATTAAGTTATTGGAGGAGAACCAAAATATCTAAGTTAGTTCTTTTCACTAATTTTTAGAAGCTAAGCATAATTTTTTTAAACAATGATAGCATAGTATCCGCAGTATCTAGTGGAGTATAGATATGTCTATTATAAGAAAAATGGATATTCAACGCAGTTGGGACATACAAAAACTTTCTTCCCACAGTTCTAGTGTGACAGGGCTGCCATCCAGCCTTTTACTTTTTTGCTTGTACAATTCCTTGATCAGCATTGGAAACTTATGACCCTAGAAACATGATCTTCTGGAGAGCTCTGGGAGAATGAGTTTTGGGGATAAATGGAAGATGATGCTAGTTCCAGTGAAAGGGTGAAACCCTACCTGAGAGTATATGCCTAAGGACTAATATCGGAAACCACTGTGCCAAGAAATAATTTCCTATAGTGCTCTAGGATCAAGAGTTTCGAGGACAGAAGAAAGATGTGGTCCAACTGACACGGTGAAAAGTAGTACCTGGGAGATTAATATAATAATAATATATATATAATAATATATAATTATATATAATATGCAAATAATAATAATATAATAATAATATATAATAATAATAATAATAATAATATATATATGTAATATATATATATATATAATATTATAACAATACAGCTTGAATATATATATAAGACATATGTTTAATAATAATATATATAATATAATATATATATAATATATATATATGTAATAATAATAATAATATATATAATAATAATAATAATAATAATAATATATATATATATATATTAATAATAATAATATGTAATAATATAATAATAATATACTAATAATAATAATATAATAATAATATATCTTTTAATAATCGCTAATAATAACAATATGTATATGGTGGTGGCTACCAATTATATAAAAATTTTCATACCTGCACAGCTGAAGCAAATATATCACTGTCATCTTCTTTTTCTAGAATCATCTTCTCAAAGAGGGGGGAGGATCATTTGAATCTGCCATCATTTTTAAAAATGTGAAATTTAATTATAAAATCTATAAAATGAATAATATATATATATATATAATATATATATATATATATATATATATATATATATATATATATATATATTATATGATATATATATATATATATATATATATATATATATATATATATATATATAATAATATATATATATATATAAAATATATAAATATATATATATATATATATATATATATATATATATATATATATAACCAATTATTTTAGTTTTCTGCAATAAAAAAAAAAAAATTTAATTTTATTTCTGGTCAGAATTTGATGGAACAAGCACCATAAGAAATAACTATCTAATTACTTACGAGTCTGCAATAAAATTTAAAATCAGTTCAGTAGTAAAAACCATTTATAACATTATTTTTCACCTAAATCATGAAAAATCATACACCAAAACAAAGATCTAGCCCAACCATTCTAAATTTGCTATAAAAATAAAAAATAATGAATAATGGAAATATTACATTGATCTACAAAAAAAACATTTTTTTCTGGCATGAACTTTTCCAGCTGTTTTATACCAATTTGAGGGTGCTGATTCCAAATCGAATCTCAGATTTGCTCTATCACATCCCATTTCTCTGCAATCAGCAAACCCCAATTTTTGATCCATTTTACCTGGAATTAACACATTGTTACTAATGATTGCAAGTTGTTGCGAGTCAGTGACTGCTTTAGTGATAAAAGATGGTGGTGTATTTGGACAATAGCGTGTTTATTAATATCATTTTTTGCACATTTCACAATTTATTATATTAGGCTATTATATATTACAATCATTTTATGTAGCTACATAAAAAAAAAATGAAAATGACTGACGTCTTTAGGAAAAAAAGTTACAACCTCTCAAAGTTTGGAATTTTCCCATAGGCTTTTCTTATATAAAAAAACAAAAAAAAATTTTTTTTTTTTTAAATCACAGGATAGACTTAAAAATAATAATGAAGAATAAAAAAAAATGACTTGGGTGTTTAAAAAAAACATTACAGCCTCTCAAAGTTAAAAACTTTCCCATAGGCTTTCTTATAAAAAAAATTACAATAAGATTTGTTAAGTATACACAGATTTACTCTGTGTATACCTAACAAAATATAGGTATCATAACCTGAACTAGAGGGCCTAAAATGAGACCTAACCTGGATGGATTAAAAATGAAAAAAAAAAAAAAAGTCTATGGTAGTTTTAACAATTTTAAAAAGGTTGTAACTTTTTTTTCTAAAGACATCAGTCATTTTCATTTTTTTTATTCATCATTATTATTTCCTTAGAGTGTATCCTGTGATTTTTATAAAAATTGGTGGTGAAGGCATTCTACAATACTATTACCAATAATAAATATTGATGTATTGATAACTTGAAACACATTCAACAATTATTCTCATCCCTACACAAACAAAATAAAGCCTAAAAGTGATGTTTTTAGTAGCATTATTTTATATAATTTTGGTAATAGTAGTGCAGAGGGGCTTCACCCTGATTTTTATAAATATCACAGGATATATTCTAAAAAAATAATAATAAAGAGTAGTTACAGCCTCTCAAAGTTGTTAAAACTCCCATAGGATTTTATTATAAAATAAAAAAAAATTTAAATCATTATATAGCTACAGGTACCGTATATATATATATATATATATATATATATATATATATATATATATATATATATATATATATATATATATATATATATATATATATATATATATATATACCATTTATATATAATTTTTTTATATATAAATATATATATATATATATATATATATATATATATATATATATATATATATATATATATATATATATATATATATATATATATATATATATATATATATATATACATTATATATACCATATATATATATATATATATATATATATATATAATAATAATATAATATAATAATATATATAATATATATATATATATATATATATATATATAATAATATATATATATATATATATATATATATATATATATATATATATATATATATAAAAATATACGTAATATTTATATATATATATATATATATATATATATATATATATATATATATATATATATATATATATATATTTCCAAATATATTTTTCTTTATATACAGGAAAGCTGGTTTGGTTATGATACCGTGTTCACTAATGTACAAGACAAATCGTACTTCCCGAAGAATGCAAAACTGGACAGGATGAGGAACTCATCGGTGGCTACAAACTTTATCTATAATTGGTCAACTTGAAAGAGAGAGGCTTGAATGAGACGATGCACATATAAGAATAATCTTTAATAGTAAATCTTATATATATTTCCTTTAGCAATGTCAATATAAATATTTTCTTATATTTATATATATATTTGTTCAAATAATAATGTAGAATATCGAAGTCACATTCCTTTAATAAATAGTTTCAGTAAATAAATATTATTCTCCTTTTGTAACAAAAATGTGTAGCAGTAAATATCAGCTTTATTTACAATAATAAATCTTCTTAATAATAATATAAATATTTCATTAATATTTAAATAGAAAATCGAGTCTGTGAATAAATCTTGAGAGAGCGTGGTTTCGTGGAATACTTAAATACAATTGTGAGAGAGAGAGAGATAACAACTTGATTACATAAAATATTCTTGAATGTAGATATGTGATTCTGCACAAATAGTCTTTGCATAAATATTTAATCTTGTAGAATATAACAATGGATAATCTTCTTCGTAGAAATTATCATACAATGTGATACGGAATAAATAGACTTACTGTGTTCTGCAACAGTAGAATGGATAAACGATGATGCGGTCACTTCAACGACCAATGGAAAATAGTAGCTTATCTTAAGCATAGATACAATACGAATAATAAATAGGAATGGCTTCACTTGATAAATAAGAATATTCAACTTGTAAAATAATATTATCACACGAGTTATCTTAAATCACTAGATCAACTCTTAGTTTGCTAAAAACACAATAAATACTTTCTGCGTAACAGCAGTCTTTGTACACGACTCTCTCACACGAAAACCAGCGTCAGACTCTCTCGAATAATACGATACATTCTACTATATACTACAATAATTCAGGGCTTATCAACAGGTGGCGCGTTTGCCCTTCAACCTACTTACTATTTATACAATATTTGAAATAGATTTTAAATGCATTGTTTTTCTCTTTATCTATACGACAAATTATATAATGTATATAATTTGAGCGGTATAGAATACCCTCCCCTCCGAGGAAGGAATTTTATAACATAAAATTTCTATGATGTTCTGTACATTGATTTTAAATAAAAACAAAGCGTTTAAATTCGATTTTAACTACCTTTCCTACAACATATGATCTACTATGTCATAGAACAGATTCTCATTCTTCCAAAATCTCCAATTTCATTTCCTTATGATCAGGTAAGCGTTTCAGGGAGGTATAATACATGAATAAAAAAAAAAAAAAAAATAAATTCTAAACTAAAATATATCCATCTGCAGCTCATTGAAACATCTACCATAATTTGCCAGCCATTTCAATGAAAGAATGGACACGAAAGTAACCTGAAAAACACTAATCAGAAAATGACAAATCATTACGGTTGGAAGAAGAGGAAGGAAGATTAAGGAATTCATCAGATACTGGAGTGCTATGCATAGGAGGAACCCTATTAGAAGAACGAAGAAACCGAGGACTCTGGTCCCGAATTCCCTTAAATAACGGATATGGTTTGTAACTACTATCAGAAGTATCAGTTTCCGGCTTCGATATATCTGAACTACGAAAAGATGAACTTCCATTATTATTATTGAAACCCGAAAATGAAGATTGGAAAGTACTATCAGAACGAGAAGTATTTCCTTCAGAGCGATTATGACTAACCTGATTCGGACTATTTACATCATTTTGAATACGAATGGGATCATGAAAAGAAGAATTCGAATATGGAAGATTGTTTCTTTCATGAATTGGACTAGGAATCTTATTTGCATTTCTTGCATATTGATGAGGAAACATGACATTTTCATCTTCGTCATCTTGAGATAAACTTTCCGTTTCATCATTTACCTCATTATTGAAATGAACTTTCTTGCTTTGATTCGTTTTAATAGCAGAATTTTCCTTACTTTGAGGGAAATTTGGATCAAGAATAGGTTCAGGAACAATTTTAAAATTATCACTATGAACTGCGATCTCTCGTCCACTTTGCAAACATTGTAATATAAATCTGTTTCTCCCCAAGATTCCGACAACCCTATACGGTCCGACCCATCGTTTATGTAATTTCTTAGGTAATCCAGAAGGTTTTATATTTAATATGTACACACGACTACCCACGAGAATATCCCTATCCAGAGCTTTACTACGTTGTCTGGTTATGAATTTGTTCGTTTCATTCTCTAAATTTTCCTTTGCTATCTCACGAATCGTACGTATTGCTAAGTCTTTTAGCTCTTCATGACTTGGTTGGAAATCTTTGTTTATACTAGAGAAAGGTGTGATGTAGTTATCTACATCGTAAGGTAAGCGTTTGTTGTACGAATAAAGAACAAAATGTGGACTTTCCCCTAGCGTCTCATTGTAGGTGCTGTTCAAGCACAATTGAACGAATGGAAGGTAGGATGCCCAATCGTTACCCTTTTCATTGACATAATGTCGCAGTTAATTCTCTATCTGGAGGTTACAGCGTTCCACCAGGCTGTTTGCTGAAGGTGATCGAATTGAAATTTCGACCTTGTTTATTTTCCAAAGCTTACATAGCTGTTTGAAAAACGATGATACATATTCCCCAGCGTTATCAGACAGGAGAACGGACGGTGTGTTATGGCGCACTATAACCCTATGAAGCAGAGCGTTTGCTATGTGAACACCATTCAACATACCTTGTAAGCGAATCTTTGAAAACCAGAATATATTTAGAACCCGTTTTAGAACAAGGAGGAAGTGGTCCAATGATATCAGTGTGTACTCTACTGAACGGCTGATATGCAATTGGGTACTTGTAAATAGATGCACGCTTAGGAATGTTCCCCTTAACACGTAAACAAGAAGGACATTCTTTACAAAATTGCTGTACAAGCTTTGATAGTTTCGGAAACGTGTAACGTTCTCTGATTCTTTTCTCTGTGCGTATAGCACCCATGTGGCCAGCGCCTAGACTACAGTGATTGAGATTTAGAACAGTATAAACTAAAGAGTTTGGAACTTCAATGAGATATTGCATCTCCTTCGTAACGTAATATAAAATATTCTTAATATATGCATGTGGATAACAGAATGTGTTTCCTTTTTCTTTAATAAACAATAGGAGCTAATCTTTCACATTTTTCTTGTTCGGTTTTAATCACTTCGAACGTAAGATTATAAAGCTTTTTATCTGCGAATGATGAATCAATATTTGACACCAAAGATATAGGAGAAATAGAAGGTAGTGGACATCTTGAAAGAATGTCTGGAACAATATTCTTTTTACCTTCAATAAATAATATTTCTGGGTTAAATGCGTTAACCCTTACAGCCCATCTGGCCAATTTATGCGTCAGATCCTTGCTTTTGAAAATTTGCACCAGAGGTTTGTGATCTGTATAGATCTTTATTGGATACCCATAAACTATATTCCTAAATTTAGACAATGACCACGTCACAGCCAAGGCTTCTCTATCAATCGAGCTATAGTTTTTCTCGGCCTTGCTCAACATTCTTGAAGCGAATGATATTGGTCTGTCGTTACCATTTGAATCTCTCTGTGCGAGGACTGCCCCGAGACCTATCCCACTGGCATCAGTACATAAAATAAATTCTTTATTGAAGTCTGGAAATTGCAATAAAGGTTCCATGATTAACTTTTGTTTGAGAATATCAAAAGCTTTTTGTTGTTCTTCTTGCCATACGAATTTTACACCCTTTTTGAAAAGAGCTGTGATCGGCTGTGCAACAACAGAAAAATGAGGAATAAAATTGCGGTAAAACGATGTGAAAGCTATGAAAGAACGTGCTGAACTAATATCTGTAGGTACTGGAAATGACTTGAGTACTTCTAACTTACTCGGATCTGCAGAAAGACCTTCACTACTAATAAGAAACCCTAAATACACTAATGACCTTTTGAAAAAGTTCGCTTTTTCCAACTTAATTTTAAGCTTCGCTTGCTTTAAAGCATCAAACACTAACCTTAAACTACGATAGTGTGAATCTATGTCTTTAGAATAAACAATAATGTCATCAAGATAGATGAGCGCGTGAATACCTAACAGGTGAGAAAGAGCTGCTTCCATTAATTTACAGAAGACTTGAGAGGAATTTCTAACTCCATTTGGAAGTAATTTATATTGATAATGTCCTCTATGTGTAGAGAATGCGAGGTATGGGCGACTATCTTTATCGACTTCTACGCCATACGGATTTGAATTAAGATTCAGACTTGAATATACTTTGGAATCTCCTAACTTGGAAATCGTATTTTGCACATCTGGCAATGCAGTTTGTAAAGGAACAACATATTTGTTTAATCGTCTAAAATCTAAAATAACTTCCGGTTTTAGACTCCCTTTAACTGGAAGAACTAAGAGAGGATGCGAGTGAGGTGAATCGGATGATTCTATATATCCATCCAACATGCATTTATTCACCCAGCTGTCAATATCTGACTGATATTTGTGCGGAAGAAGATAATTTGGGGTATAGACATACGTCGGACAATCGGACGTTAATTCTAATTTAAACTTACCCAAAGGACATACGTCGACTCTGTCATTACTAAGAGCAACTACTTCTCTGTTTTCTATTAAGAAATCAAGGATGGTTTCTAACTGTGACGCATCCTGTAACACCACTAAGTCCGCTTCTTTCTTCGACTTTGAAAGCAGAATTTCCCTATAAACATCACGTAATTCAGAATTAGAAGAACCCTCGGATGTATCTATCCGGTGAGATGGAATTCATCTGTCTTGTTCTTCCCATCCTTACAGGTTAGGTGTGCATTTTGAATAAAAATATAAAAAGGGAAAAAAAAAGAAAGAGACGGAAATTAACACCATAAAAAAAAAAAAAAAAAAAGAAATTAGAAGTGAAGAAGACAATCTGAAAACAAAGGAAGGACGACTGGATAATAAATCCTGGCCCTATCAAAGGGTAAATATTGAAACTTATTAAGTTCTTAATTATATGTTTTTGCTTATAGTGAAAAAAAAAAAAAAGAAATGAATAAAGTAAATTTATGATCGATTTAATTTCTATATATATAAATAGTAAATGAATAAATTTAGGATTGATTTAATTTTGTTGAAGTTTGAAGTTTCATAAGTAGGGATTAATTGTGTGAAACAATGTTGTAGAAACGATGAGTAATTCTTGTTTCTGTTAAGGTCCCAGTTCCTGATCCCGAAGTCCGGTATATAACCGGGAAGAAAATTCAACATCCCAGTCTTGGAACACATATCTTCTCGAGTCTTTGGAACTTCTATGGTCCACAGTTTGCGACTTTGAAATCACTGTGGAGAGAAGAAAACGTAAAGATACTTATATTTTCCCATAAAGGAGATCCGCAGCGGAATCAGTATAAACACCTGATTGACATTTACCCATTGTCAGAGATGTCATCCCTTCCATAGGTATCTAATAAAAAGTTTTAGTATCTGATCCTAATCATAAGCATAAAATTGAAAGGGGGGTTGTCGCTAAGACTGAAGATTTTGTTTAGAAAAGATTGGCCTGAATAAGAATAATATATTTAATGCACAAGGAGATTTAAAGAAGATTAAAAAGATAGATATGGAAATTTTGATTACATAAAAGGGTACAAATCATCACTCCTTTAAAAAAATTGGTTTCTAGTAAAGAAGTTGAAATTTTTATTTTTGTTTGTAAATAGGAAAAGGGGTAAATATAGAGGGCAATTTTTAGGGTAAAAATATAGTCTTGCTTAAAATTTTATTTTGCAAATAAAATTACTATTATTAATAATAACGTAGTTACCTATATTAAGTTTCTACATATAAATTTAAATACAAATTTTTTATAATTTTCATTTTGGTGGAGGGAGAGCCATACCATTCGCTTGCGTGAGAGTGGAGGTCCTGTTCACTTAAATTGTCTTGAAAAAAAAGACGTTTTAAACTCTTAAACCAAACACACACACACGGACCTCCACGCCCCCCGCAAAGTCGAATTGCTATTGTTGCCCCTTCTTCCGGAAGCTAGATAGGTGTAGTATACCGGTATATAGTATAATTTATTATTATTTTTGTTTATATATATATATTTTTGATACTTTTTTTTTGTTTTTCTTAAATTTCATTATTTCTTGTTCATTCTTTTTTTTTCATATGGATATATATATGTATGCATATATGTATATATATATATATGATTTTCATTTTTATTAATTATTCATAGTTAGATAGATTTGTTGGGAAAAATTTAATTTTCGTAATCTTATAATAAATACCTTAATTGTGTCTTTCTTTAATTATCAAGGCTGCCGAGGGTTTTATTGTAAGTTTTTGTCTGATGGTAAATAAAACATTGAGTAACAAGGGGGACAAAGAGTAAGTAACCTTCAAAATACTTGGTGTATACTTTACTTGGGTTGCTAAGGGCATATTGATCCAACCTTAATATTGTCAACAGGTAATCCATTCGAAATAGCTGAATGCCCAAGTAGATGATTAAGGAGCCAGAGATTCTATAGGAAATAACATATGACAAAACAAGCTTCCACTGTACTGTGTAAAAAAAAGAAATATAGAATCACTCCACCCAAGAAGGAAGGAATTCGGTACTTTGCAGTGGAATATCCCCATTCTGTGACCGAACCCTTTCAAGAAAGACGGGTGCTCAACAGACTTGCAGGTGAGCACAGCTTTCTATTGTGGTGGGGATCAAAAACCTACCACTAGACAAAAGAGCATCAAACAGGAGAATAAAAAATGAGTATAAAAAGCGATAATTATAATATATATATATATATACATATTACAGAGTAAGTATATATGATTCTATTTTTTATGTAATTATTGCGTACATATATGGTACTATATAATATCATATAGTATATATTATATAATGCAGTAGGCACTGGGTGGTAGGGTGGAAGTAAGGCTAAAGAAGGTATTTTAGCATGATGCGACGTAAAGGATAGTCGACGTCATTATAATATGACAGGCAGCGACGTGGTGTCTATTAGCGCTGATGCTGTTCCGACACCAGCACTATATTATATATTAGTATATATATATATATATTATATATATATAGTGCATCATACAGATAATAAAAAGTGAGTAAAAAAGTAATAAAATTATGGATATATATAATATATATATATAATATATATATATTATATATAGAAGTATATATATTATATATATATAATATATATTTATAATATATTATATATAATATAGATTACTAGTATATACGTGTAATATATACCGTATATATATACTATCCATTATATATATATATATATATATATATATATATATAATTATAAGTTATATTATTATATATCTATAGATAAGATTACTATAGTATATAATACTAATAGATATCTATAAGGGGTTTTAAATATAAAATATAAATATATATAGCATATATAATACGTAGTAAATATTATTATATACGTATATATATATATTATATATATATATAATATGATATACGTATAGTATATATATATATATATATATATAATATATATTATATATATATAATATATAATTATATATAATAAATATATATATACTTAAATAATACTATAAATATAATATATATATATATATATGATATATTATTATATATAATATAATATATATTATATATATATATATATAATATATATATATATATAATATATATATATATATAAATATAAATATATATTATTGATTTGATAGAGATTTTATTCATTAATTGATTGCAGATTTGTCAAACCTCAAAAAGATTTGTTTTAAAAATGCCAAACGATTCTGTAAGGATTTTTTAGTTATGATGATGTTAGAAATTTATAATAGTGTTAAAAAATGCAGAAAAATAAAACGAGGTAAGTACATCCAAAACATTTAGCACAACGCAAACTTCATAAAACATATGAAAAATCATCACTGAAGAGAATATCTGGAAATCAAAAAATTTGGATAGTAAAATGGAGTCCTGTTTTTTTTTTTTTTTTTTTTTTTTTTAATAGAACAGACACCCCAAAAAAGCGAAAAATCCAAGCTGTGAACGAGGGAGTCTTGAGGAATTTCTCCCAATAAAGACTTTGGCATATCAATGAACCCCAAATCGCAGCAATTCATTCGAAAATAATGAATTTATTCCATGAGTAACCAGCCATTCACAAACACTGAAGAGCAGGGATTCATAGAACTTATTTCCCATCTTCAACCAAAATATCTTATTCCTAGTAGAAAATATTTTGTAGAGATGATGTTACCAACTTCATACAGTAAATTGAGATCAGCAGTATTCAAGAAGTTTCTAAGGCTGATCAAATATCATTTACTACAGAAATATGGACAGCTAAATATTCAAATTTAGTCATTTATTTCTTTAACTGCTCACTGGCTTACCAGCGAGTTTGAAAAATTGGACTGTGTATCTCAACTTCCTATGGAATATATATATATATATATATATATATATATATATATATATATATATTATATATATATATATATATATATATAAAAATATATATAAAAATTATATATATATAATACGTATATATGATATACCGTATATATATATAGTATACCTATATATATATATATATATATATATATTATATATATAAATATATATATATATATATATATATATATATATATATATATCAAATGTCTATATATATATATACAGTGGCGTAACTTACGGGACCGCAAGGCCTGCAATGCGGGAGGGCCCGGTGCATGTGGGGCCCGTGCCCGTGGTTTCAGTTTCCAGTGGTCAAGTGTCGACTATACATATATATATATTATACTATATATATAGGTATATTATAGTATATTATAATAATATTATATTATAACATTATATATACTATATATATATACTAATATATAGTATATACTATATATATATAGTATGTTAATATATATTTTATAATACTAATATATATATATATATTATATATATTATTAACTAAATAATCGTGATGTCTGCCATGTAAGGTTCAATGAATTAAGCTGCAGAAAGTTTTTCTGTGCAGTTGCTTGCAAACAAGTCAAGGAACCATAATTAACAAACGTTCATTCAAAGGTTTTCAGCATTAATTTAATTGATGAGTCCCAGTTTCCTTGTAAGATTTTGATGAATTTTGTTGTTTAATTTTTTGAAATGCTGAAGAAAAATTATATCAAATACGTTAATTAGTGTTTTTTTATCAGTGATATTTTATTCTGACTTTGATTATTTGTCTAAATGAGTAATATATATATATATATATATATAATTATATTATATATAAATAGCTATATATATAGTAATATATATATATATATAATATTTTATAATATATATATATAATATATATATAATATATTATATATAGTATATATATATATATATATATTATTTATATAATAATACTATATATATATAATATATATATATATAATATTAGGGATGTGCCCGTAATATTCCTGTAAGTATTCGGTATTCGGCCTATTCGGCAAAAATACCGAATATTCGGTATTCGGCTTTTTTGCCGAACTATTCGGGCCGAATTAATTGGAAGGGGGCTTTTTTTTTTAAAAATAAACAATTAAACTTACGTCAACCATAAGGAACCATAGAGGAAAGTTATTTTCACAATTTAAAAAATTGCAATTTTATAAACTTATTTTCCAAAAAAAGTAAAAAATATAGCCCAAATTTTGGAGCCAATTGGGCGAAAATCTTTGTCATGTTGTCAGAATCCCTTAAGGGCCTTGACTTTTTTTCAATTATTCCAATAAAGAATAGAATTCTTTTAGTGATACGGGATAATGGACAAAACATGGTAGCTGGTATAAAGGAGAGTGGGGCTTCCTATCAATTTCATGTTTTATCCACAAAACTATGCATTCACGATTCAGTATTATGTCAGAGGCCTGTTAAAGATATTTTCTTTTCTTGCAGACAAGCATATCCTCTCTCATTTTCACCATTGCAGCCAACAGCAGCTGCAAGGAGCTTAAAACTTTTACAAGATGCAGCTGATGTCAACAGCATAAAATTAATTCAAGACGTTTCCTACACGCTGGAACAGAACTAATGATATGCTTAAAAGATTGTTTGAACAAAAAGGTTCCCCTAATTCATATACCTGCTGCAAATCAATCAGAAAATGTGACTGATTTTGGCAAAATTATTCATTTACTTGAGCCATTTGAACATCACTATAACAAGCATTAAACGTGAAGTACCAGTCGCCCAAGTGATCCCTTCCATTTTTAGCAATAATCTATTTTTAAATAAGCAATATAAAAGCAAAAGCTCAGTGGAAATAATTCCACTGTTGAAGGGGAGCTTAAGAAATCAATTAGATAAAAAACAGACTCTCTAAGTTTAATGTTGATAGAATGTCTTTGTGTCGTAAAGCTACTTTCTTAGATCTGCGATTCTAGCTAATTTTTCAACATGAATCAGATAAATCAGTAAAAAATATGGTCGTTGAGGAATGGAAAGAAATGCATTAAAATTTATCTCCTGCTCTTCTGCTGACGATGAATTCACGAGTGGGAGAGTGGAAGCTTGAAGGTTCTATTTTCAGCTTCTTTAATGGATGTGTTTTAAAGAAAATTGTGGGCATCAAAATCGTCCATACAGAAAGTAAAGTGAGAGTGAAAAAGAAGTCCTATTCTCATGACGATGTGATTATTGTACATAAAAGTAGAAGGCTACATACGGAATTACATCAAATAAACAAATATAGATAAGTTTGCCTACTGTTGACCATGATGACAATGATATTCCCTTCAATTGGTGGAAAAAATGGAAAATGGTTTATGAATTTTGAAAAAACCTACATAAAATACCTTCTCAGCTCGCACCGTCCATCATTCGAAGTGAAAGATATTTAGAACAGCGAGGAAATATTTATGAAGCCACAGAAATAGGTTATCCCTGAAAATGGAGAATTGCTAATGTTGTCATTTTAACCCTAAGCCTATTCAAATGAAGTTTAGTTTAATATCTTTAACTAAGAAACTTTTCAATTTTCAATATAATCTATTTTTAAGTACTGGAATGGTTTGCCTATAGGTTAAGAAATAGTTTTATTTACTTTTTGTTTTTATTACTTTGTATATAACACTGGTAAGCATGAAAATTTCTTGAACGGGGTTTCGCAATTGATTATTGATGTGCTGATTCCAAAAATGTAAATCGGTTTTTGCATATTAATTCGCATTGTGTGACAATTCTTTTAATCATAAATTTGTTATATATATGATTTTTACTTTTTCAAGAGGGTCTATCACAATTTTTGGATATACTTATATATATATATTATATAATTATATCATATATATATATAATTATCTTATAATATATATATATAATATATAATATTTATATATATTTAATATATAATATATATATATATATTATATATATATATATTATATATATATATATATTTATATTTATGTTATATATATATATATATATATATTTGGATATATGAAGGAGAGGAAATCAATGCAATGATATCAATACATGTTTTGATAGATATTGTTAAGGACATATAATACACTCATGAATAAAGGAGTAATATGGGACAACAATGAACTGTAATAGAAGGAATGGGTTTAGTTAATGTAAACATACCTAGATGGTTAGTCGACTTTTCTCTTCGTAGATGATCTACTGTGCATATCGTCTGAAATATCCCTCATCAAGCTCCAACAATAGTCGGCCATCATATTGATATCCTACTTGCCCTGGTAACGTCCTTCATGAACTTTAAATCTTGATGGAAGCGTTCACTCCTGCCTCATCACTAACATCGCCTAGGTTATCCGGAAAATTTTCTTAGGTGAGAAAATGTAATTAGTCGCAGACTTTAAATCTCATTCTACATCCTGTGCTACATCTGAAAAAGCATTCCACGGTCTTGCCTCTAACACAGTCATTGTAGCAAAGGCAGCATCACAGAGGAGTGTCCGTATTTGTGGGCCATCAAATATTCCAGCTTTTTCCTTCTGTCACTTAGACCAGGAAACGTTGAGCATATATAGGGGAAAGCATTCACCATCATGGTCCAGGCCTTCAGAAATTGTTTCATCAAACCAAGTTTTGATGTGTAGTGGAGGTAAGATGAAGTTTTCTCTCTCTGTACAAGTGTTTCACGTACGATGTTCCTGTCACCTGGCGTCAAGGTTTTCCTCGGTGGCCATTCTCTTTTTGGTCCAGTGATCCTTTGCCGCCCGGCTGTCCAATAGCACAGGAAGCAGGGATATTTGGTGAAACCTGCTTGCTGACCGAGCAAAATGTTTACCATTTTTGAGGTCGCCGCATATTTACCAAGTCCCAATGTACTTATATTGTAGCCTCTCAAACTGTCTTGATTTTTGCATACTCCTCTCTTATCCGTACCGAGTACCCTACTGGAACCGAAGCATACCTCTTGTGGCCGTTGTGTAACAACACACACTTTAAGCTGCTCTTGGAAGTGTCAATAAACAGTCCGCCACTCCACCTGCATCGTATGCTGCAAGAGTTGCATAGCGAGTGGTAAGGCCTGCAAACTTCCACTGCAATATACAAGTTACTATCTGACTGGAAGAGCCTCCGCAGCTTCTGCTTCTCTGTTACGATAAAATGGTTACTCTTGTGCCATGGTCCATAATCATTTTTCATGCAACCTCGAAGCCAACAGCTCAGGACAGACTTCGGCAAATACACTGCCTTCATACAAGAAATCGTTCAGGTTCCCCTGGTGAACATGACGGACCATCAAGACTGTATTTTCAGATGGATGATAGCATCATCCAGGTCATCTGGATCCATGAAGATGTAGACGTACTAAACAGTGACCACATGCTTCGCCGAATAATCGACCGGCAAAGTAAACTTGCCTGCTACTGTAGATACTATGTGGAAGGTAACGTCTATACAGACCTACGTAGTGCGCACATGAATTCTGTCAGTTCCTAGGGATTTTGCATAGGACCTGACACAGGGTGCGGTAAGATGTACCCTAGTCGGACACCGGGTAATGGGGGGCCCAAAAAAAAAAAAAGGCAGGGGTCTATTAAAACGTGAATAAAAGAAAAGCCCAGGGGGGGGGGGGGGGAGTGGGGGAACAGATTTTTTTTTGTTTTTTTTTTTTTTTTGTAAGAGGGACGGCGTCCGTTAGTATGCCGCGCCCCCTCCAAGAAAGACAACTGAACGATAGTGAAAAAAAGAAAAATAGAAAAGAAAAACAAAGATTTGGTTCAGGGTTTTTTTCTGTTTCTTTATCCAGGTGTCGCGGTGACTCTAGGGCTTTTTTTCAGGAGGGGGGCACTCTCACGAGAACGGGGATGTTGATACAGCAAAATCCGAGAATATAATGTAGAATCAGCCCACTCTCCCGAATTCTATATATTAAAAAAATTAAAGTCTATTAAATAAAAATTTCAATCCTTTTTTGTTTGTTGACCAGTGTAATTTTTCTTTATTTTTCCCTAAATGGATGGCCGACTTTTGATATAAGCTATCTCGGCCGATATAGCGAAGTGATTATTCGCGAATGATTCGGTATTTTTGGCTGAATACTTTTAGCCCGAATATTCGGTATATTCGCTTTTTCACTATCAGCACATCCCTAATCATATATATAATATATATATATATATATATATATATTATATAATATATATATTATATATTATACTACTATTATATATATATATATAATATATATATATATATATACTATATATAAGTTAACTATGAACCACACATCACGGGCAATGTACTTTTCAAAAGGAGGCAAAAAAAAAAAATAATCAAATATATAAATAAATAAAAAAATTACTAAAGAAAAATAAAAATTAAAATAAACTGGAAAGTAAACCCACCCTGAACCTCTTGCCTAAACGCATTTCCCTCCAGGTGGCGCGTCAGACGCGGACTTAATATAGAGGAAGATTACAAGTATTGCGGGGAAAATACAAAGAAGGCAAGGAATTGGATGGGAGAAGAAGGAGGTACCCAACGAGGATCTATTGAAAGTCTCCAATTATTCTACACAACTTTTCATGAGAGAACAAGGCGCCTCTTGTGTTACGAGGGCGACTCGGTGGTGGAGGAATGAGAGAGGCTAAAT
>JABUQX010126168.1:0-29746 GCA_015478945.1 Trachelipus rathkii
AAAAACACAACGGGAAAGAGGAACAATTAATGTAGAAGTTAGATGTAACTACCTTGGGGATGAGCTAGGTTCTAGTAACCGTGTTAGGGAGAACAGAAGAGACATACGTGATGTAGACGAGTGAATTTAGAATAATCAACGGAATGTCTGAAAGTGAGAGAAATGTGTAGTTTGAGGGGTTTCAATCGTAGCAGTATATGAGTAAGAGGTGCTAGGGATAGGCAGAGAATGGCGGGGAGTTTATAGAGAGTGGAGTGGCATTGGCGTATGCTTGTGAGCCATACTAGGCCCCAGGGTAATTGATAAAAACCAAATATCTTAACAGTTTTGTACGAGGGGAGGAGAGGGAGTGAGGGTCCGTACTGCGGTCCTATGATAGGCTCTAGCCGGGTGGATGTTTCTAGTCTCTGGCTGACAGAACCTTCTCATTATAATTAAGGTTTTAGTTGAGGTACCAGTCGTGCAGTAATTACGGGGTTAGAGCTATTAGAGACAGATTTCTTAAAGAAAATTTAGGGATTTTTTTAGAAGATCAATATAAAGGTTTGCGATTTGGGGCGAGTGGGTGCGGTAAGGCTGGGCTTTCTTTTCGACGGTTGTCATGTTCTCCTACTGCACTTTAGCGCTAACATTATCATGTCTTTTATTTATACATTTTATGTTTGCTTTTTGCTTACATACATGTTAAATATGAACTGCAAAACAAAAGTCAAGATTTTTAAGACAAAACACACAAATGATCAAAATACTGTAAAAGAATTAAATAATACAGAGAAAAACATACCACAAAATTCAGAAAATGAAGCTCAACTATTACCATATTGAATACCTATAATAATAATTGTCTATAATATTTAATTAATTTATTTCTTATATGTATATGATAGTAAGTAGTGAGTGATAAAGAATCGAACAGTCATTTATACCAAAACTTACTTCAGATTATTTACCACCTAAACCATCAAAACCTTTAGTTCCAATATCTATGACCATTATTTACCTCTGAAGAAAAAAGACTGCCTCAGTGAACTCTTCTTTACTTTAACTTATTTATGTGGTATATTAATTTATATTAATATTATATAATTAATTAGAGTAAATGAAAATTTAATAATTATTCTTAATAACCAAATGTATATTATTATATAAATTATATTATTATATTTATTAATATGTTCCATTATATTATACTATTATATATATATAATATATATTATGTAGGTTATGTTATTTATATACTACCATTTTGAGTGACGTTAATATAATATTACGTTAAATGTTATAAAATTAAAAATAATTACTTAGTAATACATATTTATAATATATTAGTAGTCAAGATAACTAATTAATATAAATATTATTTATATATATATATTATATATATAAATCTATGAACTTATCTATATTACACTATATGTACGGGTAAGTCCTAGATCAGTCACACCGATTCTAAACATAATAGGACAGGGGGCGAAGAGAGTCATTATTGGTTGTAAACCTAGGTCTCCAGTTAAAAATATATTTTCTTATAGTAAAAAATAAAATACTAATTTCAAAAATATATCGTGGAATCAAGCGTACAAAATTTTATATATATATATAAAGTCGTTTACTGATTTAAAACTAACGAATACCCTAGAGTAGCACCGATGATATAGATAATTCCAGATTGAGTCAGCGAGTGCTCTTAGTCTTTCCGTAGGCTGCAACGAACGGGGTGTGGGGGGTGTTGTGGAAAGCGAACATCTCTGTGTCCTCCTCTAGGAAATTTCTTCGATCCCCCTCAATTGAAGTTCGTAAGGGTGATTTAGTTTAATTTATTTGTAACGGTTGTCATCGAGCCGGGTGGTGAGAAGGGGGAGGAAGTCCCCCTCGTCGTTCCACCTAGAACCTGCAGAGAGCTCTATCTAACTCCTGATGATCTATGCGGTCAACTCTAAGGTATTCGTTGTTTTAATCAATAAAACGATTAAATATAATATTGCTTTGTAACGCTGATTCAAATATGTAATTATTTTTCTATAAATGTTTACTTTATTTTTTTATTTTTATTTTTTTTTTTAACCATTCTGTATAAACTTTAAACGCTGATTCAAAATTAGTGTTAATTGTTTTTTCTGTAGTGGTGTAGGTGTCAACTAATATATATATCTAAAATATATATATATATAATAATAAATATAATATATATATTATATTACTATATATTATAATATATATATAATGCAACGGTACCGATTACCTGCAATTAGATATTTTTTATAAACGCATTTTTCCCCCCCCGTTATTTCATATCATCTTTTTTTTTACGTATCAATTTTTTTTTTGCGTTGGGCTTATTGAATTTTATGAGAAGGTTTGGCACTGTTAGTACTTTGACTGGTTCTAAAGATACAAAATAAAACGATTATAAAATATCAATATATCGTCAGAATCTGTTAAACTACTATTACTATACAAAAAACTTATTTAATATATGTATATTATACTATATATATATATATATATATATATATATATATACTATATATATAATATATCAAATATATATATATCATATGATGATATATATTATATATATATAATATAGTAGGACTTTAGATTCAGTTGTAAGTTTTGTGTAACAACACTACATGTATTACATATATGAAGTAATCTGGTCATAAGATTGAATGAGCAGGACCTAAACTGAGATCTGGGTATGTTTCTTTTCAGTTTTCTTGCATTTTGAGGAAAAAAATTAAAAAAAAAAAAAATTATCAGAAAAAAATTAAATTTTTCCTATATCTGGAGCGTAACTTACATTTATAATTAGTTTCAAGCCAACATGGATTATCTCTACATTACAGAAATGAAAAGCAAACTGACGAAAATATATTAAAGAAAACCTTATAAATTTTGGAATCCCACTTTTATATAATAATAATATATAATTTTTTTTTTTTTTGGGAATTTTTCTGTTCCTTGCAACCAGATGAACAAGGTGTTGAAATTTTATACATGCGATTAAACTACTTTGAGAAACCGAGCTTCACCATTGCTAAAATTTGGTGCTAAATTTTTTTTATTTTTTACTTTTTATTTTTTTTAAATGTAGTGCTTAAATAGATTTTTGTTTCATTTAAAAGTTACAGAATTATAAAATATTTCTTTTATTGATTATTAGGAGACTATTAAATTCTTTATTAGTAGACGCAGGGAGCAAAATAAAGATGATTAAGTTCTCTCGAGGAAGGGAATAGATTTTTACTGAAAATTGTCTTTATAATAATAATGAATATAAAAACAAAAATTATGTATAATTTTAGAAAAAAAGTTAAGCCTCTCAAAGTTGAAATGAACAAGGGTTTTGTATAAATAAAAAAAAACTGAATGGGCCCTGAGGTGGATTTAGGACCATCCTAGTTAGGTTTCAGTAAGATTGTTGTTAAGTATTACACTTTGCATGATCAGTATATATATTTTTAACAGAAATCATCCTAGACTGAATACAAGTAGGCGTCTCTATAAATGTGACCTAACCTGGATTGGATTGATGATGCTGTAGAAACTAGACGTATACTTAAATGGCTCTTGCAACCAATGGCTATGCCTAACTATTTTCTTTTACAGTCTTTCTTGCATCTGTTTGTAAATTTGGTAAATGAAATTCCAGTCAGTGATTTTATTATTAAAGAAAGGTCTATGGTATTTAAAATGGAGAGGCTGTAGTTTTTTTCTTAAAAATTCAAAAAAAATTGTGCCCTAGGACATTTCACTATTATATTTTTTAATCATATGACTAGGATTTTGATAAAAAATTTAAGTTTTGTAGTTAATGTAAACAATTACTTAAGAAAATTAAGGAAGGCATTTCCATCTTGATATAAAAAACATTCATTCAGCATACGGTAATAGAGTTTTTAATTTTTGGAATGTGTTATTTGCAGGAGGTTTATCTGAGTGTGATCATGCAACATTTAATTAGAAGGATTGATCGGTGTATATTGGGATTGTACTGGATGCATTGGCATAGTATTGACTTAACCAAGTTGCAGCTGTTTGTAGCTCCTAATGGTTAATCCTGTTTGACTATACATAACCTGTTAAAGCTTGTAGTGTGGATGCATATATATACCTTAGCTATGATTTTTTTTTCTTTGGTAGTAAAAAGCACCCGATTTAAGTTATTGATAAGCCCAAAGGTATGGTGTATTTTGCATGAGCATTTGGGTGATTGGTTTGACCCCAGTTGACGTGGGAATCCGATGGCCCATCAGGCTTTTAACTGTTATACCCTTATTTCAATTTCTGAAATAATCTTTTATTAAAAATTGTGAACATTTTCTGTTTTGTCATTTTGTAAAGAATGGAGAAAATGCTTGATTTTCTTAGTTTTGTCTAAATTTTAGCCACAATAATTTGTATGAGAAAAAATGCTTTACTAAAAGTAATGAATTTCCTTTAATTCTGTAGGTGTGTATCTTTTTCCATAAGGAGAGTGGTGGGCAGGATGCGTGTTCCGTGTAATCTGGGTTTAAGTGCGTCGATCCTATAACAGTAAATACCCGAAGGAGTCTGATTCCATAGTTTTCTACCTAACTAAACACCATTAAATTACGGAAGACAGAGTCTCAGATCAGTAGACGGGGAGGGTGACAGAAAGTGGAAGAGACATATAGAAAACCAATTAGGTTGAAGTAATATGACTATAACGGGCATCAGACATTGAGGAGGGAAAGATTATCATATGTTCTCGAGATTTTTGTTGTGATGCATCTGAAATGTAGTTTGTAGGATCTGAAAGACTTAGAAGCCGTATGTCTAGACTCGAAAGAAATTGTACTTGTATTTCTCGCTTTATTACAATACTATCATAAACCAGGATTATACCGACAATGAATAAAATGAACTTCCTATATTTTTAGTTGGTAAATATTTTCAGTTTTAATGAGTAACAACTCATTTACAGAATTTCAGTAAGAGCAAGTTCGTGATGTCAAATGTAGTCCACAATTCCATCCGAGATGTGACACCATAAATGATGAAAGAAGATGTGTGGATGTAAAAATAAGGGTATGATGATGGCAAATCCATAAACGAATAATTCAGCTTGGATTTATCTTTGATCTGACGCTTAAATCCTGAGAGATTGGTTACTTTAGTTTGGTCAGTTGCTGACTCCGAAAAATCCCATAGTCAAAATCAAAGGCAAAATCAAAAAATCAGCGCAGCAAAAAAAAAAAAAGTTTTCAAACGTAAATAATAGTTTTCCTGCTCTGCTAACTTGAAAAAGGCGTCCAATTTAAACCGAATGGAGTTCCTCCGGAACTAATAAAGGTTTTCACCCAGGATTAAACTTAAAATAATTTCATAATAGTTTTACAATTATAAAATAAATAATAAATATAATAAATATAAATAAATAATAAAATAAAGAATAATGAAGAATATATTGAGTTTGGTATGTTTTGCATTATCAAGTATGAAAATGAAACATACCCTATCGGAAGTAGGGTGTGTACTTTCCACAACTCAGTAAGTAGGAGGTACTGAAGATCTGACTTGGATCTGATAAGGATTCTTTATAAATATAATGGAAGTTCATTATCGTCATACTTTTGAGAGCAGAGGGATATATATAAAATGTGAACTAAGTTATTGCAATATGGAAAACTTTTAAAAGGCATGTGAGATATAATACGGTAAGAGATTCAGGGGTGCTCGTAATGGAAGGATATAAGAGCTATAATCAACTCTCACTGCAATTGACATTACAAAAGCAAAATACTGAACGGACTTATTAGAAACTTGCCCTAATTTTTCTTCATAATGTAATGAAACAAAAAGTATAGTTAATATTGTCGAATGAAATAAGGATTATTTCAAAAGTAATACATATTAGTAATCAAATATTATTTGGATGGGTCCATATTTGCAGATAGTTGCCACTTAGTTCTTCACTGGGTTTACACGTGTGCTTACAGGAAATTTATTATCCTTAAATAATGATGATAGGAAGCAGGCAGGAAAAAGTTATTCTTTAAATTCTTTATATATATATAATATATATTATATATACTATATTATATATATATTAATATATATATATATATATATAATATATATATATATAATATATATAAGTATATATAATATATAATATTATACTATATTATATAATATATATTGGTTTTATAACCTATGTATTTTTGTAGTTTATATCTGTAGCTTGTCATTTAGTGTTAAAAAATATTTCTGAAAATGTATGATTTTCTTGAATGAACCTAAAAATAGAGTCAAAAAGAGAAAGTCTTCGTAAATAATGTAGTAAAATATTAAAAAGGGTTGAAAATTCATGAAATTAGGTGTTCTACCCTGAATGCGTTTGTCTCATAAGGAATTAGGTAGAAAAAATTTATAGATACTAATATTGAAACAAATATATATAGGTACTTCCCAAATATATAGCTACTATATAAAATTTATTTACTTGTATATATATTCTTTATCTTCCTTCTTTCCCCAGATTAGGGGTAAGGTGTGCAGCATATACCAGAAACAAAAGTTAATTTAGAAGAACATAAGTTGAAAGGAATGCCTACCCCCTCCCCTTCCCACCCTTATGTGAAAGCCCATTGCAGTCTAAAAAGTCTACCCTTATGCTTCACAAGATTGTGATGAACCCTCACTGTGGTATCTCATCATTGTAGGGTTCATTCCATGGACCATTCACTCTTATTATTCACCTTCGTATCTGCCAAACTCATTCCTTTCCTTCAAACATTCCTTTACAGATTCAATCCACTTATTCTTTGGTCTCCCAGCTATACATACGCCCAAGCCACTGACTATCATCCATCCCTTCATGTAACCAAACCATCTTAGTACACTTGTTTATCCTCTCATTTACATCTTTCTTTATACCACACAATACATTCATTCCTGTATTTATCAATTTTTCTTCACACCTCAGACATGCCACAAACGATTGTCCAATGCTATATATGTACCTTAGATTCTGTTTACTCATCTTATTCCACAGCCATAGTGTTCTCACTATACTATATGCAAACTGGTAACACATACCCTCATGTAAAATCCCTAGTGTGACCTAAAGACTTTAGTCCATTATGATAGTATAATATGATATATATATATATATAATATATATATATGATATACTATATATATATTATATATATTATATATAATATATACTATAATTAATTTATATATATATATATATATATATAGCTATATATTATTATATTGCAAAAAAAATGTGTGCCAAGGGGGAAAATGGAGATAGCAATGACATCGCGATGGTGTACACACTACATGTAATTGAAAGCAAAGCGTAATTCTCCAAAAGAAAAACATGTATCTCCCACTTACTACCTAAATTTCAATTGCTGCTGCGGAGATCAGAAACTGAAAGATAAGGAAGTGAATAGAATGAAGAAGCAGAGTTAAATAGGGTTGAGTTTCCTCAATGGTAATTCAAACACTATCAGAGAGGAGTGAGCCCATAAACATCCTTTCAGGATACTAGTGTCTGAAATGCAGCACTTGGATAAATTACAGAACCCAGTGGTAAATACCATGCAGGCCGCAGGGTGAATGCTTGCATTGTATGCCAAAAGCATAGGTGACCCAAATGAGAATAAAAAAAACAAAGATGGATAATTTATTTATATTTGTGTGTATATTGTATATCCACAATCAATAGGCTTATGTTACTGAAAATGTTAAATCTGAAGATAATCTGGGTTCACAACTGTTACCAATCTAGAAATAAAAGTTGGAGCAAGATTTGGGTGACAACTGTATTACAGTGTGTAGGGATGCAGAACTGAATGAAAATATACTTATTTTCTACAGAAGTTCTTTAGAATCGCTGTGAAGAATGTCTTAGACTAAGTTGACTTGGACTTTCAGCTTCAACAGTTAAAGGATGATGAAATTGAATGGTGAACTGAGGTAAATTTCTATGTTAGAAGTGAACTGGATGTTGAATCCAAGCCCAGTTTTAGAAATGGTGAACTGAGGTCCCAGCAATAGAGATGGACAAACTGGGACAAGCCCAGCAATAGAACCTGGAATGGGACATTATATTCCTTATAGAAGTAATATGAATATATAAATAAATAAAAAAGAGTAAAATAAATAGTAATAAAACATAATAATAAGGTTCCATATACTGTGATTAGATTTACGTTAAACACTAGCAGATGTGTGAGATATATATTATATATATATATATATATATATAGTATCAGTTATGAAAAATTATATAATATATTATTAAATTTAATATATATAATATATTAAATATTTATTATATTATATATATATATTAGAATAATAAATATATATTATATATATATATATATATATATAATATATATGCCCTTAAGGGAAACCAATCCTCTGCGAAGGGGTGCTGGTAAAATGGCTGGAGTACAATCAGAGATCAGAGATGTGATTCCATTTCCTGATATTTGATACTGTGTTTGAGTCTTTGAAAAGATTTATTATAAGTCATCAGCACTTTAATATGACTATGTCATATCAAAGTATTCAGAAATTTATTAGAAAGATGATTATGATATTGTATGGTGTTAACTTATGGATACTGGTATCCTAGGTGGTTGCTGATAGATTGGTAAATGCCACAAAAAAATAAAGAAATAAAATTATCTTAAAGTTATTTATTATTTACCTAAGAAATTGATAAAGAATTGGTTTGGGAAGAAACACCAAAGATTAGGGAGCTTATTGTATTTATACAAACGTTGTCAGAACGGCACCACTACAATGCTTTACTATTGTCTGCCTGAATTTTATATTAATTTTTAGTCTCTTGAATATACTATTTTTTTTCTAACTTGAGCCAGATATTGAAGGATTAATTCTCTACCCATCTTATTAATTTTATCAATCTATCCTTAATTTCCATTTGAAGTGGAGTATGTGTCTATATGAATACTAACACTACCGTAATGTCTTAAATATTTTGAAAACTCTCCTAGCTTTGATGTTCTTTGGCTTTAATTTATTTCTATTACTATAATAATATAATGCTTCTGGTACTGTTTTCCCATTAGACACTTCTCTTTTTTGGGTAAGCTATCACTATTTCTCACAAGATATGTTAAATTATCCAATTCAAATGCTATGGTCCTTTAGAGGACTTCAATGTACATTACACTTCAGTGGTTGGGTTTTTCTCATACTATTTGAAGTTGGGAGGAGGCTGAAGCATTCATTATTCTCACTAATGTGGATCAGTTTATTATTTAAACTACACATATTCTGAACCATCCCAAGCAATTACTGATCACTCTTGAGTCATGCTTTATGCTTTATTATTAGTCTTTGCTATAAATATGCCATCTTTACTCACATTAATAATTCTATCCACAATTTAAATAGCTATTAATAGCACTTTTTCTCCAGTAGCTTTTCATCCTACCCTAAACGTATCTTCTTTTTATTATTGAGAATAGTTGAGGGGCTATTATTTGATGGACAAGTGTACTTTGACATTGTGTGACCTTGATTGTCCTACCAATAAATATTTTTAACTCTTTCCTTGATTCCATTTATCAATATAGCTTTGGAATTTGGTGTCAACTGGTGAAATTCTTTCCAATCCTTGATATATGATCTGCCATTAGAGACTATTGGGGAGTCTTATGTGGTTATGCTTGATAAATTCAAGGCTCTTGAAGTTAACTTTTCATGAGAAATTGTCTTAAAATTTTTTACCTTGATACAAAGACATAATTTCATTTTTGTCAGATTTTTTTATTTTTTTTTTTTTTTTTTTTTTTTTTTTTTTTTTTTTAATATTTTGGAATAAGGTCTTTCTTCTCCCATATCATATTTAAATTTTTAATTCTCCCATAAAAATTTAATTTTTGAATAACTTAATTTTATCTTTCCTAAAATATCATTTTTTATACGGTACTATATCTAAAGTATCCTCTTGGTTTTCACCTACTTAGCCTCATGAATCATCCTGTGTGTGTGTGAATTTACAGTTCTAAAATGATATCTAAAATAAGGTCATGTTAGTTTTAGGTGTTGTATTATAATGTTTTTTTTTTATTGTCAAAGGAAACTATGCTTTTTGGTGATAGCTTACATACCTTTGATTACTGCTTTGAAGAAAAGGGGACCTTATAAATTACTAAAATTTTATTTTCATAAAGATGGTTAAATAAAAAAAAACGATCTTGTATTTAAAAAAAAATCAAAAAAACTTGGATTCAATATAAGGTGGTAATATGGAGATTGTTGTGGTAAATACTTTCTTCTCAACTATAATATTCAATTATTTCATAAAAAGATATGGCTTTTTAAATATCATTTTTCACCTATTAAAACATTTTTTTCTTTACTTATCCATTAAACTTGGATAATTGTTATTAGTAGGAATCATATATTGTATTCGGGGATAGTAAAGCATCAATTAGCAGGTAGTACTGTGATAAGCTTTATAAGGTGGTTGCATTAGTTGTATTGGTGTGTGAAATGGCCAGTTTTAGCAAACTCTAGATGTACTGGTAGAAGCCATATTTTTTAAAATTATTTTTTGAAAAAGCTATAAATTTGGTGTTATTTAATTAATGAATTGTAATATGTGATTTTGTAATGGCAGCATTCTTACACCATTTAAAATTGTAAAGTAACCACAGCAACGCAATTGCTTTTCTTTAGTATTGTTCTTGTGTTATTTTCCTCAATGAAATAATAATATTTATATATTTATTTATTAATTTAATTATTTTCAAATGGATGATACTCTCCAGTTATTGATTTTGGTTTACTTCGCTTCTGCCATTTAAACTACGTCCTAAATTGAATAATCTAAAAAATAAATCACCCCAACTGCGTCTACGCTTTTATAGTTTTATCGTTTCAGGAGTAATAAGTTAGGGCTTACTCGTTTTCGAGACCATTTATAAATATTATGTTTTTAATTGTAATTTTAGTCAGAAAATCACGATATTTAGGTAGAGGGTTGTCACAAGTAGACATTTATCTTAATCAGATAGAGAATAGGCCTATACATTAAACTGGCGAGAATTTAACAAAAAAAAAAAATAAATAAAATAAATAAATAAATAAATAAACAAATATAGGTGCCAGAAACTGAAACGACGATCGATAAATATTACAATAAATAATTAGTGTTTTTCACAATTCTAAAAATTCCACCTACGTACGTTCGGTAACTAGTCTATTTCTATTTATTTAGTCTATTCTCTCATTACTATATCAATTTATTTGTAATCTCATATAATCAACTATATACTCAGATAGCAATTATGACTAATATTCTCACTACTACAAAATATACGAACGTATATCTCCATAATTTCGACACATATCGACATATAACGAATGTGGAGAACTTGTAACCATATTGTTCCTTCCAATACTATTGGACACACTCGTTAAATCTGAAATATAATAACATACAAAAAATTCAAACTTTTCTCTCTACTGTGTAACCTCACAGGACTGAAACTAAACCGTGAGACGAAGTCAACACTTCGACTATAAAAAATTGAAGAGAAACAATATGCATAATATTTATTTTCTTATCACTTGTGGCACTTAAGAGAAGTATGATTACACAATGAAATCATAAATTATGATGGAGTTAACACTAACTCACCTCCCTCTATGTACTGATACGCCTTCGCATACACTTCTTTTTCGAGTGGCGAATGCCCCTCCTATCTTTCAGGCTAAACTAAGGACTACTCGTCCTCTTCATGCATAAATTACTCAACCTCAGACACGCACTGTAACAAGAGTACTTGCCGGTCGCAAAGCAGTCACCCTCATTTTGCGAGTTCTATTATGTATCCACCCCATTCCTCGATACACGTGACTCTGGACTTCTCCTCTCTTTGGTGCATATATCTATTCCCGTTACCCTCTCACACTCGCTATACTATCACTCTCTTCTTCTAATATATGCACTTCTTCATAGATATCCTATCACCATTATGCAGTTCGGTAATTCCACACCTCTCTTTCAGTACTACCTGCCCCACTCATCAATCCCAACTATCGCCTACACACATTTTTCGCGTCTCATCTCAGCGATCACATCCCACTCGCCTTATCACTATTCATATCATACTATCCCCTCCCCTTCAGGTACTCATCCCTCTCTTCATCTGCAACTTTTCTCGCCCTTGCTCCCATTGGAGTATCACATGATTGAAGAGAAGACAAAACACTCCACACATATATATATAATAAACATCATCATTCCTATACACACATCTAAGAAATTATTTTTATTAGATCCTTGGTGCTTTATATTCTCAACATTAAAATTTTAACTATTCAAATACACTTTCTAATTATACTAATTATCCTTTCGTGAAACGCACAATGTCACGATAAATCAGTAAATACCTAGGATATTTCTTATGCACATATCGGGTTATGTTTCAGAGAGTGCGAGACGATATTCTGGAGCTCATACGAGGAGTACTGGCCTCTGTCTATGACACACCCTATCGTAAGTTTTTGAAGATCCGTATAAGACAGGATATATAACTTTCTTTTATAAGTTCTTTATTCTGTCAAAAGACACAAATTAATTTGGTTAATGACTTATCGTTCCTGGCAAGCGGCCTTGATGGCGAGCAATAAGAGTTAGAGTTATCCGTTTGTTGAGTACTACATTTTATAAGATAGATGGTTTTCAGGCAGGACACAACTTAGCAGACTATAAGGAGAGTGGGGCGTCATCTCTGGTTGCAATTTATTTCTCACCTTGGGATTCTCGCTCTGTACCGGTTCATTCTCCAACAATTGAAAACTTATTACACGAGCGTTGATCTCATGCGTCTTTGCGCACCTTATCCTGAAGCGTTGTCTGGAGTGCTACCATGGGATGAAGAATTTGTAGGCCTCGATAGGCGGGACTAAAGCGCTTTATTCTCTACCAAAGTTCTTTAAATGGTCATCGTTTTTAGCCTAATAGCCTAATATTTTGTAGAGAAAGAGGGACCTGCCTTTGTTGAAGGTAGCAGAAAAATAAATTCTGAATGTTAAAAAATTGAGAAAGATGTAAAGAATGTCCTTAGCTTCTTCAATTAAGGTGGCAATTCAGTTGCACCTAAATTTGTGGAATGAGGACACGTATATTGTAAGGTACAATTAAAAATAATGTACGTAGTAGAAGGAATATTATAAAAAAAAAGAAAAGAATGAATTAGTTTTGAACTATTTTCCAGTCTAACTTTCGGCTGAAATTGTTTAGGAATATTTTTATATACTTTAGATTCAAGATCAATTTTTGAATAAAAAGTAATTTATACAAAATATGTTCTAGCTTTAATCCATTAAATGAAGAAAGAATAAATTTCCATCAATTTAATGAACTTTAAATCTAGTATATTGGTATGTGTGTATATGAAATAATTAATAATGGTATTAGGATACAAAGTCAAGGAATGTTCTGTTTGTGTGACAAGAATTTGGAGAAGAAGTAATGCGTGAGATCAAAGTAGTAAAACTTTTGGGAGATTATGATATTCTATGTAGGAGCACTAATGGTTAATGAGCTGAAGTTATTGTAAGATGAGAGAGACTCAGAGGCAGGCGGCTTGACGAAACACCACCTTATCACAGAAACGATTTCGGAACACAACTAATGCGCCAGCACAACACACACAACAGCTTTTGACAAAATTCATTTTTTGAGGAACTTCCGGTAAGGAATTATTATTATTATTACCACATAGCCTCTTAATCACTAATCACTCATATCTAATTCCATCTATTATGATTCTTTATTATATTGTTATTATTATTATTATTACTATTATTGTTCCATCACTTCTCCCTTGGTTCTCTCCACACACCAATTATATATAGGGATAATGAAGTATGCTCAATATATATGCAAGGGAGAGAATTATTTACACTAATAAGTCATTAGGTTGAGTATTATACTATATCCAGGAATATATATTAGTTAGCTAATGAGGTAATCATAATTAACCATAATCATACCACTATTTAATAGTAAATCAAATACTTAGAGTGTGAATGGCCAATATGGTAATGAGTGAGGCGAATGATATTAATTATTAAAATATATATAATATTTATAATATATATAAATAATAATATATAAATATAATATATTATAATATATATATAATATATATATATATATATATATATATTATATATATATATATATATATAATATATAATATATATATATATATATATATATATATTGGGATATATATATATATATATTATATAATATATATATAATATTTATAATATATATTAATCTTCATTCATCCCACATTATCATTATCACACATCTTTCTCTTCCCAACTGGGCGGGTAAAGGGCGCGGTAAATGCCACGGGAAACAAAAAGTTGTAGGAAGAATATGACGCAAGCGAAAAGTAAGCCAGCCTTACCGCCCACTTTATACCTTTTATTGAGAACTAGTCGCAGTCAGAAAAAACATCCTAGAGCTTCATGGGACCGCGACGAACCCTTACTATGACATCTCGTCAGTGTGGGGTTCATCTCTTGTCTTTTGGCCCAGGTAGGCCACACCCATACCCAAACACATAGCCCAGCCATTCACTCCTATTACGCACCTTTCTTCTCGCCTCTGCCAAACTCACATTACTCTCCTCCTGGCATTCCTTTACTGACTCAATCTACTTTTTTCTTCTGTTTCCCAAGCCGGTCGATTCCCAGCACACTCACTACCATGCATCCGATTAACCAACCGACTATCATCCATCCTTTCCACATGACCAAACCATCTCAACGTATTTTCATTTATTCTCACATTTACACCCCTTTCTTCATACCACACAACTCTCTAATACGTTCATTCCTCATTTTATCAATTCTTCTCAAATCTAACAAGCCCCCAACATTGTCCATCTGAACATATTGTACTTTAGATCTATACCTCTTATTCCAGACCATAGTATCACTACTATAAATAACACAGGTAACAACAATCTATCATGTAAGAACCCCTAGCGCTACTCAAGACTAGTACCTTTCATCCACCAACGATTTAATTGCACCAGCCACCTTCTTGCCATTCATAACTTTCCTACTACACTATGCATCATTCGTTCATTTTTCATCCAACATATATCCTAAATATTTAAACTCAGACACTTGTTCCAGCTGCCCACCATCTAATATAATTTCACACTGTCCTCACTCACACACATAACCTTACTCTTATCGTTTACTTTCAAACCTCCTTTTACACACCCCGCCAAATTTCTCTACCAATCCTCTCATACTCTCTTCAGATTCGCCTCAGCAGTAGGAGATCCATTTTGGACGTAAATGACATGGGCCCCCTACCTAAGCTTGACTGACCTTGACCTTTTTTTGAGCCCAAATTTTTTGGGGCTTTACCTTTTTTGGGCCTTTACCTTTTTGGCCTTGACCTTTTTCCGACCACCCCTTTGATCTTCCATGGTCATTTTTGGCCCACGGTATTTTTTGGCAACCCTAATTTTTTGGCAACTCCAATTTTTGGCCACCCTAATTTTTGGCAACCCTATATTTTTAGGCAACCCTTCGAAGAAGGGTTGCGCCAGACGTAGGCGAAGCCTCCGTCGTACGTATTGAACCCCCTATTTTAACCCCCACCTCTAATTTTTTTCGACCATGGTCAATTGTTGGCACACGGTGATTTGATCTTCTTTAGGGGTTAGCCTTTTTGATAGTCTTAAAACCTTGTTGTTCGAACCGCCGCACCCGTAGGTGCGACCCGCAAGCCAGCCGCGTTTCTGCAGCGCGTTCCCGCCCGGTTCGTTTCCCATCCGCACCTGAACGTAGGTTCAACATCCGCACGCCTTGGAGGTCACATCTCCTTTACCTATACCGTTCACGCCAGTTCACCTATCCCATATATACCACCACAGCTACAACACACACACAGATCAGCATACATACATCTATGACGCCCAACAGTTGATGTACTTTAGCCAACGATTTTATCTACACTGAGTCCCTTTTACATACGTTCTTACATTCCTTACTACCTATATAACCTATCTCAAAGCCTTAAACAAACTAGTCTACACCCGTATTATCGTTCATATAATCCGGTCATTATTTTCAATAAAATAGAAAACTCGGTTTTAACTTATAACTGATACATTTTTTAACTCATAACTCATTATTTATAACCTATAAAAAAACTCGTCCAAGTAACGCGCTAACGATATTAGGTATGATGAATAAATTAATTTAATTTCCAAGTACTTATTAAAAGCATATCCGCGGCTTCTAACAAATATTATATATTATAATAATAAGATAGCATAATGTATAACTATATAAATAAGTAACTCCATCAAAATATTAATATTGTATAAATGACAAATAAAAGGCCACACTGATAATACATCTAGATTAATAATTAATTGATGTGTAGAGCGGAAAAAAATTAAGTAGAAAAATAACCATAATAAATCAAATATATAATTTCACCTATTAAGTATAAAAGTACATTAGTTTATATAAGAGGTGTTTATATAATGGTAATCAAATATCAATTATTTTTTTGAATATTTTAATAAAATCTATTTTTGTATAAAAAATTTATTTCCACACCAAAATTTTATTGCACTACTATTTTAATGAACTAATTATATAAGTTAGAAAAATCACATTTAAGGGAGTAAACTTATTCCAGTCTAATTTGCAATTAAAAAGTAACTATCTTAAGAAAATAATAATATTTAATATTTATGAATTACCATCATTATATGTTAGGAACGGTACCAAGCAATAAGAAGTAAGAGCACGAAGCGAGCACACGAGAAGTATGCAGAGAGAAGATGTGAGGTAGGCAGGAGAGAGAAGACGAGATCAGAGAAGCGAGAGGCGGACAGAAGGTGAGGAAGGAGACAGAGAGAAGAGCGAGAGGAGAGAGAAAAATTAGTTACGCACTCATATAGAGGCGGGCCGCGGCAGACGTCATTTTTTCGTAAAGGAGACTCGCAATAATTGGTCCTTTTATTTAGTGTCCTTTATATGAAAAATGAGCACTCCATACACTAAACCATGTTAATAAATACTCTGTTTATTTTTTTGTTTCACGGTGGGATTATAGTATTTTTGAACTTATAAATAAATAGTTAATTTGTTATGATAAAAAAGGGCCCACTTTTTCATAAATGTTAAATGTAATAAAAGAGTGCCCATTCATTTATTATTAACTCTTGTTTTGAAGTATATATAACGAAACAAGGTTAATATTATTAATGATAATTATTATTTAATTTATATTAATAATATTATACTATTATATATAAATATATATATATAATATTTTATATATTATATATATTTAATAAAATATACTACACATAAATAGCGTTAAATAATTTAATTTTTATTGACCTCTAGAAACTAGCAAAATACGGAGGAGCATATCGTATGATACAATAAGCGCGGTATCAGTATATCACCTAATACTATATTAGATAACTCACTAAAAAATTATATGAAGATAGAGAGAGAGTAAGAGTATAAGAGTTGGAGCCTCACTTGGATTTTTTTTGAGGATTTTCTAAATCACTTCAATAAGTTGTCTAAATTATAAAAATTCTGAATTAAATATTTTTTTATATTTTTTTAAGTGAAAAAAATAAAAAAAAAAATAAAAAAATAAAAATAAGTCTTAAAATATTAATTAAATCAAAAAAAAACCTTAAATAACTAAAATAAATAATACTAAACACAAAAAAAAATATTACTAAACCAAGTAAAGTTATGAAGGTTGAACCCAAATGGGATGAATTTTTGAAATAAAAATTATTGAAGGATAAATTTTTATACCATCTAATTAATTTTTACATATATTATTTTTAATTATTAATTAATTTATAATTTACAAAAAAAAATAAAAAAGCTTTCAGGTACTATTTAGTTCACAAAATCACTATAATAACAAAGATATTTATATGCGCCTCATAAAAGTACCTAAGAGCCTAATCATATCTGGTGCTAGCACAGAGAGTTAAAGGGGTTTGGACACGTCACCCTCTTTTGTCATAGCGAGGTAATTTAGAGTCCTATAAATTAATATTGCAAAAAGTGAGAGGTACTTAAATTATTTCTTATATAGCCAATCCATTAACACACTAAAAAACAATATTATTAAAATAAACTTTTAAAATCTGTTAAAATTTAATAGTATTTTATATATATCCTGTGTATACTAATAATCAATCGGAGAGGACAATTTTGGCTATATATTTTCTATCAGAATTTAATAATTTTAAATACTTATAAATGTAAAAAATAATAATAGTACAAATTTTTACGTAGTTATGCCAAAGACGTAAACACTATAATAAATTAATGTTGTGGAATCCTTTTTATTAGGTAACAGCAGCTAAATCACTTAATAGCAAACCGAATAGATATATCTATAATATAATCTTTGAAAACAAATAATGAGAATGCAGGAGTTCGATCCACGACGTGGAAATACCCTTAAATATATATATTAATATATATATATTAATATATATATTAATAATAATATACTAATATATATATATTATTTAATATATATATATATTATAATATATTATTATATATATAATTACATAATATATAATATATATATAATATAATATATATTATATATTAATGAATATTAATATATATTATATTATATATATATAATATATATATAATATATATATATTAATTAATTATATATATATATATATATATAATATCACTATACTATCATGTTGGAGTAATTTTCATTGATTAATTATTGTTATTATTATTATTCTATATATATATATATATATATATATATACTATACTCTATATAAACAATATATATAAAATACATTATAATATATATATATATATTAACACCACACATCACACACATTATATATAATTATATATATCATTCATCATATATTATCATTCATATATAGCTATATCAATTCATATATACACACTCACTAACTAACTCATACTATCACTATACACACATTCATCACGATATAAAGCGACTATACAACTTAACATATACTTATATTAAATTACACACACACACCATTACACATCCGCTCATACACACATATATATACACACAATTACTACGTAATGTAATACACTCATACTTATTACCCAAAATATAACATACTTATAACATTTATTACACTATATACACACGTATCAAATCACCTAACTGCAAACTCATCTATTTGGTACTTACCTAGGGGTCAATTTTTTGAGGACCCTCACCCCTATTAGTAAATTTTTGGCCAATACTCACTTAATTTTATTAGAAAATGTGGGAAAAGGTTGAAGACTTAAAAGATTAATTTGTGACAATGTCATATTAATTCATAATATGATTATTATTATTATTTTTATTATTATTATTATTATTTATCTCATTCAATATTTAAAACTTATTATTTTCAAATTCTTATTTTTTCCGAGCAAGAAACCATAAAATTACTCCACTCTCAATACATGTCAATTGGTCTTAGCTGCAATGAGAAATTACAAAGACACGAAGCCTTTTGGTAATTAATTAAGAACTGAAGAACTATTCATTGGAGACCTGATTCTAACATAGGTTGATCCAATTTCTCATTCAAGAAAGAAAGTCGCGTAAGTAATTTAGGGAGAATTAAAATAGGATTGTTTTATTTGTGTCTCTTAATGAAATTAGCGATTCTCTTGAATGAAATTTAATATTTTCAACTAAATTAGTTATTTTTTTATCAACGTAGTGTGATAAACAATTTGAATGTGACTTTTAGTTTCCAAGTTACTAAGGGTCGTGGAAGGTTCTTTGGGAGCTACCATAGTTGACGTCTTCTCTGAAATCTCGATATATAAAGTACTTCTCCCTCTGTGTCAAAGAATATAGACGCTCTGGGTCATAGATCAGTAATGAGAGAGAATTCCAGAAATCAATTTTTTGGTGGTGAGGAAGAAAGTACAGAGGTATATATTTACTTTTTTTATCAATCTTAAATTTTTCTCTTAGCTGTAATCGCAATAGCATATTTGTAGTTCTATTACGCTCAAAACCTTAGCTATGGGCTGGTGAGTGCGAGAACTAAACCGGTGTTTCCTCGATAATTTACCAGTATAGCTTCTCTATAATGCCACGTAGGCGGAAGATTTACGTTGTTAGGCCAATGAGACGAATATTAGAATGGGAAGGCCAAGGGAAGGTACCCTAATACTTGGTTGGTCAAAGTCAGAGTCCGCACATAGCCCACCCCCAATAACATTAACAGTAAAATGTAAGGCCCGATCAGAAACTAAGGACATGAGCTGTCCGCAGACTCAGAGACTAACCATGGAACTGTCAGTATATGCGAGCGCCGATTATATCCTATAAGAAGACAGACGCCACAGTAGAGAATTAAGTCAGTTCTACTTGACTCGTTACTGTGGACGACTAGAGTGTTTAAAAGGTCCTAGTCCCTGAAAACAACTTAACTAGAAGTTAATATTTATCTACCTACAGGTGTCTACCCAAGATATCACAAGTCTATGAATAAGATTTCGGAGTTAGAGGGTAGTTAGTGGTATTACCAGCTTCTCAATGAACGGTACTAAAAATCTATATTCCCCTGAACCACTCTCATTTGGGCCTATCCTCACGCAAAAATGTAACACCTAGTTTGATAATATTATTTTTTTTAAGCCAAAATACTTATTATGCTACCACAAACATTCACAAAAGAGCAGATACTTCCTTGAAATGATCAATGGTCTAAGGTTCCTACCACTAGAATCCCTAATGGACACCTTGAAATAAAAACAAAAGAACGTTACTAATTTAAAAACCAATCCGCCTCCTTATTGTACTATAAATTAAACGGAGGAGCGCAGGAATAACATACTCCTCAATAAATGCTCAAGACTTCTAATTTCGCTGAAAGTCCATCTTGTATCCCACATAGTATTGGTCTAGATCCAAACCTAAGATCGTAAGTTGAAGTCGTAAGGTCAAGTTCAGCATATTAAATAACTCCCAAGTTCAGTTTTCAAAGTTCAAAGATTATGATAATATTTCACACAATAATGAACCCACAGAAACACTCGATCATAGCTCGGTTGTTGTGTATTAAGATAATATTGGATGGTCAAAATACTCACTATATAAGATCAACCTTAAAACTCTGTGTGTCTGATGATATTTAACAGAACATTCTTTAATCACGCCAGTGTGAATTGGAATTAGTCCTGCTGGAGGTGTTTAGTCAAAATAGGCAAATAGCCTTTTGTAATAAAGGAGAACATATGTGCATTTGCTGACAAACTAGAAGATATATAGCATATAAGACGCTCAACACTAGGTAGATCCTGTAGATAAAAATAAAATCATAATAAACATAGGCATACTGGTAAAAACATATTGTTGCTCCAATGATCAGATATTACACATTAAAAAAAACACAGGAATTAGTAAATAGCAAAATGGCTCTGCGAACTCACCCTTGGGAACTTTTGTGGAATTTACTAATTAACACAACATATACTAGGGTACAATAGCTCTTGAGAGGAAGTATGTCTTGAGAGGAAGACCTGTGCAGACAGCTGCTAGAGATGAATCTGGTAAAAATAGAGAAGCCATAAGCCAAAACCATTCAATGTAAAGATACGTCAATAATGGAGCTACAACACACCTCTAAAATTATATAGACATTTACAGTGAGCTGAACATAAAGAGGAGTAATATATCTTAAACTTTTATGTCACTCAGGAGGTTTTAATTTCAATGTCACCACCACGCCATTGCGGGTTCAGAAGAGATTGACAGGAGAATGTGGTGAAGGACAAAATAAATGTGGTCACTTCAAACAAAATACTATATACTTATAAATCGAAAATGAATCTACTTTAGGTATTAAATCTACAATCCATAAGAGGAGAGGAGGCACTCAAGTTAGTTAACACCGAATCTTGGCTAAAAAAAAATGTAATGATTAAAAGCAGCTTTAACATAAGTAACATGCTCGTATAAATACACTTTAATAATATTGATCTAAATAGCATACATGCCACTTATAAAAATTTTAGTGAGCATCAACCTCAGAATCCTATTAAACCTGGCTTAAATAATCTCAATAATTAATTTATGTGTAGCAATCAATAGCTACTAATAATATATACGAGTCAGGAGTTATTATAGGCGAGTGTATAAAAATCAGGCAACCTCCTACATCATCAACCAGGGAGGTCGCTACCGCACTAATTACGTAAAACCACCCCTAACTAGGCAAATTTCTATAAATGAAAACTGGGAAAAATTGTAAATTTATTTATCGGGATTCTATTAACTGCATATAAGGCTTCTCCGCTTTCTACCGCCGATTTGGGAATTAACTCACACAATAAAAAAAATTTACATACTTAAAGGGCGCAGTAAATCCAAGTAAAACGTCTTATTGAGGTTTGTTTTACCTTATATAACTTACCTAAAGAGGTTAGTATTGGGGTTTTTTATAGGTTTTACCTGCTTTTAAAAACTGGCTTTAACTTTCTGCTCTTACTGCCTGGGGAACGAACTTTGCTATGTGTATGCGTTAAACATTTAGGGATTCAACCTATCATAGAACTGGGAGAGCGAATAAGAAACTGATTCCAATTCTGCTTCTTTAACCACACATGACAACATGATAAAAAACCTTAAATAGTTTATTTTGGAGTTAAAAACGGCACAAATCTGCAATTATTATTACATTATGTTTTGATCATATTGATGGGAGATTATAATATTTTTATTTTAATTATTATCAAAATTATTTTATTCTATCACTTGAACTTATAAACTTGTTTGTCTGTTCTGTTTAACTGAAGAGAGATAGTAATAATAAACGCCGTAATTCGGTGATTTGTATAATGTCTTTAACTGTAGTTAACTCATCTTCTAGTTCTGTAAATTTATATTATTTTTTTATCAGAGCGCTGAGAACAAAGATGCGTACTTACAGTTAGATATAAGTGTAGCCGATACACCAATCATACAACCCATCTAACCACTCACACTCCCCACCACGAGCACAACACCCTAATACTTAACCCACGGTATTTAGACACATTGTTTTGCAGTCCCGAGAGATCAACCCTCAGCCACTCCAATCTAGAGCAACAGCATTTACCTCGATAACAAGTACGAGCTGTAACATTTAGCACCGAAGAAACAGCACACACACGAAGCGTTAGTCTAGAAGTACAACCTACAAATTGAATCACGAGGTCTCCGACTAACAGCACCCCGCACATTCATTGCAATTGACAACTATACGACAACTATCCAGTCCATCGGATAGTGGTACTGTATTACAATTTACGGCTCGCACAGAGTGATGACAGGCCAACTATCAGCAGGATATACTACTCACAACACAAGGTACGCTCGACAGCAGATATGCTATATTACCTATTCCTCAGATCGAACAAAGAATGCCACGCACTACACACACCCACCGCGCACTGCATTACACGACTGTTTGTGTAACTATAATCACAGATCCACGACGAAAGTTAGACTACAGTCGACCCACGGCACTATACAAGATTTAACTAAGCACACACACACTCACTTAACACATATAACGTAAATTATAAAAAACATTTTATGTTTTAATTACACACGTACATTTATATTAACTCCATTCAAGAATAAACTAAAAATTATTTAAAAAGTTTCTTAAAAGTTAAATTAACAATCATTATCTTTGAACAAAGATTTATTATTAACTGTTATACTTTTTGTTGTTTATAAATTTTTATAACTATCAAGGTTTTATAACTTTTACTAAAATTTTATGAAATTTTTATTATAAAATATCAATTTTAAGTACCTTAAAGCAATAAATCAGTAAATCAGTAAGGTCAACCCCTAGCACCCCCTACACCAAGCTATGCCAGGTTTTGTTCTATTGACTTACTGCTTTTACACATCTTTTATGAACAACATACCTATTATTTAATGAAGTTCTTCTCTGCTAAATAACATTATTTATTAAATCTTTCTAAGTTCTTAATTAAAAATAACAATTAACACTTACATTTATATTATTTACTCGATGTTAACTAAAAATTTTCAAAGTTTTTTAAATAATTTCGATTTTTTTTTTATTATCTAAGTACATTGACAATCCATCACGAGAAAACAAACAACAACCCGGCACTCCTTACAGATACACGAAAAACTGACGCTCCTCTGTAAAAATGTGTTGTCAGGATAATCCTTTGTAATCCCTGGCATTTGGCCTAATTCAACAGGTCAAAATAATAGAAACGTGACCTTTTTCTGTAAAATGTGGTTGCAATAACTACGTTTGGGCCTAAATTTAGGCCTAAATTTAGGATAAGCCTTTGTTTGTAAACGGGTCAATTTTAAATCCTAATACCAGGTCAAAAGGTAATTCTAGTATAGACGAATCATGTTTATTTATTTTTATAAATAGAAAAACAAACTTAAACATGCTGGATCGGTAAGATCTTTAAGCAGGTAAGAAAGGAAATGTTCTCCTTTACTGTGATTGGTCGGGAAGTGAGTTTCCCATAGTTCAAGCTAACCACCAGGCTCAGCATGAGCCCACCCCAAAGGCAGCCAACACCGCCCGCCGCGTGCTGCCCGCAGGCGCAATATTCCGCGTTCCCGCCCGCCTGCTGCGCCTGCAGGCGCAATATTCCCGCGTACTCGTCCGCCGTTAGTGTTATTTACTTCATGCCTATTGTTATTATTATTTAGAACACACATGCACACACACGCCCAGGTACACTGTACACACGCACACACACCTTACACATATAACGTATAATTTATTAAAACATTTTATTTTAATTTTATTTATTATACTTCATGCCTATGTTATTATTATTTTAGAACACACATACACCCACACAACCACACACACACACACACACACACACAACACACGCACACACACACAACATATAACGTATAATTTTAAAAATTTTATTTTTATTTTATATTATACTTAAGTGTTATTTTCTTCATGCCTATTGTTATTATTATTAAACACACACACCAACTACACGCACACACACACACACACACACACATAACCACTAGACCATACGCACGCACCCACTCGATATTCTTTGATGCTCAACTTTGATGCCTCAAGCTTTTGATGCCTCAACTTTGATGCCCCAGTTTGATGCCTCAACTTTGATGCGCCAGCATAAATGCCTCAACTTTGATGCCTCAGCCTTTGATGCCTCAGCTTTGATGCCTCAACTTTAAAAACTTAGCTTTGGTACCTCAGCTTGGGTGGTTCATCTTTGATGACTCATCTTTGATGGCGTCATCTTTGATACCGACTATATTGATGATTCATCTTATAAGCAGTTTAAACTTACAATAGACACTTCCACTTACACTTATACATACATACACTATATCTCTTATTCACACATCACGCACGTACACATAGACACTTACGTTCACACCTACACCTACAATTAAACCTTACCACAATATACATAATATATATATTAATATATATATATATATATTATATATATATATATTTATATATATATATATATTATATAATATACTATATTATATATAATATATATATATATATATAATATAGTTTCATCGCGCCGGGAATATTGCGACTGCGGGCGCACGCGGCGGGCGGAACGCGGAAATATGGCGCCTGCGGGCGCACACGGCGGCGGGAGACGCGCGACGCACCAGGGTGCGGGGTTGGCTGCCTTGGCGGGTGGGGCTCATGCTGAGCCCTGGTGGTACGCTTATGAACTATGGGAAAACTACTCCGACCATCACGAGTAAGTAGAACATCCATTCTTACTGCTTAAAAGGTTACCGATCCAGCATGTTTTCAGTTTGAAATATATTATAAAAATAAAATAACAATGAAAATGCGAAATTACTGGAATTACCTATTGACCTGGTATTAGGATTAAATCAGCCGGGATACAAAGGCTTATCCTAAATTAGGCCTAAATTTAGAGGCCCAACGTAGTTATTGCACCACATTTACAGAAAAGGTCAGTTTGAATATATTTTGACCTGGAAATAGGCCTAAATCGCCCCAGGATACAAAAAGGGTTATCCTACAACACATTTTACAGAAGAGATCAGTTTCGTATCTGTAAGGAGTGCGGGTTGTTGTGTTTTTCTCGTGATGGATTTCAATGTCAGATAGATAATAATATAAAGAAAACTAAACATTAAAAAACTTGAAATATTTTTAGTTAACATATATTTGAATAATTAATATAAATGTAAGTGAAAATTGTTATTTTTAAAAAATCTGAAACTAAGAACATTTAAGAGAAGTAGTTTTACGTTAGTAGAGAACTTACCTTGTGGTATTTAGTTAATTACATGGCTAATTAGATTAATGTAAAGGCGAAAGCCATGAATCAAAAGTGGCATAGCTTGTGTAGAGGGGGTTGCTAGGGCCTGACCTTACTGATTTACTGAGTTTATTGCTTTAGTACGTAAAATATATGTTTTCAATAAAATTTCATAAATTTTAGTAAAAGTTATTTATAATACTTGAATAGTTTATAAAATATTTATACAAAAAATATAAACAGTTAATAATAAATTCTTTTGTTCAAAGGTTATGATTGATTTATTATAGAAGTTTAATAAACTTGAAATATTTTTTATATTTGGTAAGAAATGGTGAAGTTTTTCTTAAATATGAAACTTTTTAATAAATTTATAACGTTATATGTGTAAGTGAGTGGGTGTGTGTGTGTGTAAGTAAATCTGTGTGAGTAAGTAAATCTGGGTGTGTGAAAATTGTAGTAAATTTGCGTGTGTAAGTAAATCTGTGTGGATCCATACATACGTTCAAGTTTGTGTGAGTGTAAATGGTAAGTGTTAATGGATAAATGAAGTGTCATAGTGAATGTGTGTATAAGTGTCCTAGTGAATGTGTGTGGTGTTGTGTGTATAGTGTAAGTGCAAATGTAAGTGTCTATAAGTAAATGTAAGTGTCCATGTGTAAAGTGTTTATAAGTGGCATAGTGAATGTGTGTATAAGTGTCAAGTGTGTGTGTGTGTGTGTTGTGTGGTGTGTGTACATGTGTGTTCTAATAATAATAACAATAGGCATGAAGAAAATAAATTAAGTAAATATAATAAAATAAAAAATAAAATAATAATAAAATAAAATAAATAAAATAATAATAAAATAAATAAAAATGTATTAAAACAAAAAAAAAATAATTCTAATAATATATGAGTTAAACAGTAAACAGAAGTTAAAGCAGTAAGCAAGAAGTTAAAACAGTAAGCATAAGTTAAAGCAAGTAAAGCAAGAAAGTTAAAGCATAAAGCAGAAAGTTAAAGCAGTAAAGCAGAAAACAAAAGCATACTAATCCTTAGGTGTTAGGTAACACCTCTATTGATTTACTGATTTACTGCTTTAAGGTATGTAATGTTGAGTTAAAGCAGTAAAGCAGAAAGTTTAAGCAGTAAAGCAGTAAAACAAAAGCATACTAATCCCTTAGTGTTAGGTAAACACCTCTATTGATTTACTGATTTACTGCTTTAGGTATTAATGTTAATAAATATATGAGTTAAAGCAGTAAAGCAGAGAGTTTAAACAGTAGCAGATAGTTAAAGCAGTAAAGCAGTGAGTTAAAGCGTAAAACATGAAGTAAAGCAGTAAAACAACAGTAAACAAAAGCATACTAATCCCTTAGGTGTTAGTATAACACCTCTATTGATTTACTGATTTAACCTGCTTTAAGGTATTAAAGTATATGTTTTTTATAAAAGTTCGTACAATTGTAGTAAATAAAATTGAATTATATATCAGGCACTTTTGGCTTTTTCTTTCTTACATCAATTTTTAAAATTTATAAATTAAAAAGTTATAAGTAAATATAAAAGTGTGTGAGTGGTAAGTGTAAGTGTCTCCGTGTGTGGGGTGTGCGTTAATGTATATGGTAGTGTAAGTGTCATGGAAGTGTAAGTGCTTATAGTGTCCATAGTGTGTATAAGTGTCATAGTGAATGGTGTATAAAATGTTAGAAAAATACTAACTCGTAGTAGAAGTAAATCCCTAGCAGCTTTGTAATATACACCAACTACGAATCCTCATACCTCATATCCTAGGGGTAGACACCATATTAGGGCTAATTCGGGGCTCAGGGGAAGGCTTGAAAAGGCTTGAAAAAAGTGGCCTTCAGTTGGCACTATGTGGCACCACTTGGCACTATGTGGCACTCCATTCACTCACTTTGGCACTCATTGGCACTCATTGGCATTCATTGGCACTCACTGGCACTCACCTGGCACTCGTAGAATAATCATAGAACACTTATAGAACATCACTAGATATACTTCTTACGGTGAATGGGAACCATCAAAGCCATCAAAAAGCTACAAGGTCAAAAAAAGTTACAATGCCAAAAGTTGTACCCTGGAATACAAAAGGATTGACCGAAAAAATTTGGGTCCTCAGTTGTCCCTATGGAAGACCGAAGGGGTTGTCGAAAATTAGGCCTGCCTAAAAATTAAGGAATGGCCAAAAATCAGGGTGGGCCAAAAATTTGACCCATGAAGACCAAAGGGTTGACAGTGTGTTTGTACGTGTGTATAGTGTAACTTAAGTGTTATGGGTAAATGTAATGTCATAGTGAATGGTGTGTATAAATGTTCATAGTGAATGTGTGATAGTGTGGTGTGTGTATAAGTGTAAGTGTGTGTGTGTGGGTGTGTGTGTGTGTGTGTTGTGTGTGGTTGTGTGTGTTGCTGTGGTGTGTGTGTGTGTGTGTGTGTGGTAGGGTGATATATAGTATATATATATATTATATAATATATATATAATATATATATAAGCATATAATTATTTTAAAAAAGTTATATAATTATATATTAATATATAAATATATATATATATGTTGAATATATATATTTCATCTATTTATATATATATATATATATATCAATATTAATATATATTAGGTTTCCCGTGGGTTTGAGTTTTGTGTTATCAAAGATATTGTACTGAAAGCATTTTCCATAATTATTTACGCATTGTAGTTGTAATTATTTTAATAAAAATAATTAAGATAAAATAAAATTTTGTATTATAATTATTATTATCTTATATTATTATTGATTATATTATTATTATTATTATTATTATTAATTCGGTTTGAGAGACTTTGGAACAATGATGCGCACCTGGCCAATATATATTATATATATATATATATATATTATATATATATAATAATATATTTATATATCAATAATATATATATATATAATATATATATATATATAATATATATATATTAAATTTAATATATTTATATATATATATATATATATATATATATATATATATATATATATATATATATATATATATATATATATTAGGTTTCCACGTGGCTGACCGCGCTTTTGTTCAAAGATATTGCTCCTCGTGCTAGTTCTAGAGGCAAAATAATTATTTACGCATTGTAATTATTTTAATAAAAATAATTAAGATAAAAATAAAATTTTCGTTATTATTATTATTATTAAATTCGGTATTAATCATGTGGAGCATTAATAGCAAGAAAATGCTTCGAAATGCTCCGCACGCAGGCAAAAATTCTCTCTCTCTCTCTCTCTCTCTCTCTCTCTCTCTCTCTCTCTCTCTCTCTCTCTCTTCCTCAGTTATAC
>JABUQX010126169.1:0-5000 GCA_015478945.1 Trachelipus rathkii
TTTCTGTCCACTCGTGGCCCACCCGTCACATATTTCGTTTCTAACTTGAGCGTATGTATCTAGTGATGTTCTATTAGTTTTCTATGATTATTCTATGAGTGCCGGGTAGTCGGCCAGTGGAGTGCCAAGTGAGTGCCAATGAGTGCAGAGTGAGTGCCACATAGTGCCCAATGAAGGCCAAGGTGAGTTGCCACATAGTGCCAGTGAGTGCCACACAGTGCCAACTGAGTGCCAACTTTTTTCCCAAGCCCCTTTTTAGCCCTCCCCTTGAGCCTAGAATAGCCGCTAAAATGGGTGTCTACCCTAGGTTATAGAGGTATGAGGAATCGATTGGTGTTAATATTTACAAGTTGCTAGGATGCCCTCTACTCTCGGCCTATAACCTATGAGATCCTTGGGGTATATAGGTTACAGGTTACAATACATCGACATCTGTAGTACTATTAAGGCTTCACTTACCCACTCCTCCATAGACATTACATTACAACCCCTTATACCACTGGTACAAGCTTCAACAGGCGCGACAACATGAGCCTACCGCCACTTCAACACAGATCCACACAACTTTTAACACTTGACACTCGTGTACATCCCAAACTTCACCGAGAGGAGAGCGGTTGACAAAGCGTTACTTGATTGCAGGTTTCTTAACCTCTATACTTTGTATTTGCGCAACCTCAGGACTATTATTGCCCATTTTCAGCAATCAGTACTTGGCAGGAGGTGAAATCAATAACATACTAATTGATATGCGTTTCTATTCTATAGTGAGGGCGAGGGACCTTACTGATGACTCTACCCATACACCTTTGACTCACATCATATAACTATGCACATCCTGATAGATCTCCACTCCTACATTGCATTGACACATCCTATAATTTAAGATTCAATCAGCAATTGCTAGCCCTCCATCCTAACAAGTTATCAAAAGTAGAGCCAATCAATCCGGACGACCATTCTTCTGCGAGTATTGGAAATACTAAGTGCTTGTTGAAATCAGGTCATGCCCCATAGTTCAGTCACACAAGTATGAAGGACACAAAGCGTATGCGACGGTGCATGTCCTCCAAACTAGTTCATCGAAAGCGCAGCTGAGCTCAAACCAGACCTCTATCCGTCTTTTATGAGAAACGCGCAAAGGATGCCTCGCTCACCCAGCAGAATGGCACACAAGCATCCTCAGCGAAAGTCAAACTTCGGCCTGTAGCCGATTGCGACCCTGAAAAGAGAACTTTGGATGGCCCGTGTGATCGGCTCAGTCTCCAAAACTGATTTTTCGCACCTGTCGGTGCACCACCGCTACCGATGCGCCGCAGACTCTCTCCGTGCCCCCCAGTGCATCTCTGCGTGCGCGCTCTCGGCGGAGCGCAATTCAATGTCCCTCGAGCGCGCCCAAGTATAAAGTGCAAGAAGAAGTAGATAACCCATAGTAGAAACATCACTCGTAAATAACTCGCTCATGAAAACCACTAAGGTGAGGATTTAAAAGACTGTTCCTTCGAAGCACTTGTTCATGTAAAAATTAGAGAAACCATTTCCTTGGTATAACAATTAAAAATTTTGCGGTCTTAAGATATGAAAATCATGAGGCGCATTAGGAATGGGAATGCTTCACATCTCCGACACAAAGCTAATAAATTGAAAGAAGAAAGGCAAACAATACAGTCTGTTTTTAAATTTTGATTTTCTCAAACTCAAAATAAACTAAGTTAGAACTGAAGTTTCATATTAATTATTCCTTGATATAAATATTTTGAGAAATTAACTCACTACTTTAATCGAAAAGTTGCGAAAGTCTCTGCTTCCACTGTTTTTATATATATATTGACGATGTACGTTGTCATTATAAATGATGAAAGACTTAATATAAACTGTATAACTTCATTACAGCCATACTATATCTAAACATTATATTATATAATTAATATTATATATTAATATTTTTATTTTATATATTAATAACATTAATATAATACATTAAAAATTAAGTATAAAAGAAACTCACTATTCATTATTTTGAAATATATCAATTTTTATTTAAAAAAAATAAATTGTAGGCCATTTTTTAAAGTATAATATATATATAATAGATAAATAAAATCTATTAAGGCCCTAGAATAAGTATACTAATTGTTCTGATATATAATCATTATTATTATATTATTTTACTTATATATATAATAATATAATAAACATAATAAATTTATATAATAACGATAATATATTTAATATTAAAAAATACTTTAAAAATACTTTATATAAACATAAAATATACCTTCTAAAAGCTGTATAATAATAATAATCAGTAAATAACTATTCATATTAAGAGTGAGTTTGATTTACCATAGTGAATGCCGTTTTACAAATTATCGAACATGTATCCATAGTAGGGAAAGTGCCGGGGAATGACAGGTAGGCTGGTATGCAGATGCCTAGATTTTTAAAAGAGGTTTGAGGATGCTGTAAATACTTGATTTTCCCGTGATAGCCCGGACAAAAGTAGATGCATGTGTATACAATTCGACTCGATGCCTGGAATGTTACTTTTTGAGCGTTTGATTAAAAATTATATATATTAATATATAATATATATAGAGCTTTATTATAAACTTATACTAATATGTTTATTAATAATAATACATAATAATATTACTCAAAATATACTTACAAACTATATAATTTATAAATAAACTGTGTATTATAAAGAATTTTGATAGTATGATTAAATTATACATAGTTAACATATATAATATCTAAATAGATATATATATTATAGAATTAGTAGTTATTATCCTTATATATATATATATAATACACTATTATATATATTATTATATAAAGGGATTAGTATAATGCTTTTACAGTTGAACTTGATACCTTTAACACTTCCAAACGCGGGCAAAGAAGCGTATTCAGGTATGTAGGGGTCGTTGCACACGCCTCAGATATTATAACTTCATACTAAAACCGCCTCAGAGCTAACCCCGCTATGATGAAGCACGACGGCCTCAAGTCTTTAAAGATGACAAGAGATTAAATCATTCAGCAAGAGACAAATCACAGATCATGGCGATAAGAATGCCTCCAGAACAGAGGTGGCAGGAAATATGAAAGAAGACCTGCTTTAGCAGCAAACAAGCCCTTGGAGTATTAACAACATAATCCAACACAAAACTCATTACAGCGCCCGGACCAGCACTCTCCTTAGCTGCTTAACGAAGACGTTCCGTAAAGGTTGCGAAATTAAGAGCAAAGTAAACACTGAACATTGTATCGCTTTATATGATAATAAATGATATAATATGAAAAGAAATGATGAGAAAGAGCACCGTAGCATCACGTTTACCCGTAAAGATAGTTGGTCAAGTGAACTGAAAGTGCAGGACTTATAATAAGCCTTTTGCACTTTGCCTCGACCCTATCTCAAAAGCCGAGTGAAAATAGTCCCCCCTAATATGAGAGCAGTAACTCCCATACAAGGGCGGATGAGGCCCTCGTATAGCTGGGCAACTGAGAAAGGAGGAAAGTCTCACAGCCTAAACAGAAACCCAGTTTCCTTTGAGGCCCTTAACACCGCCTATAGCAACCGATTGGTGATGTGGCGAGTTAGGTTATTCCTCAAGACATTTTTTTGTTTACGTTTTAATAGTGGTCCTTCCCAGGATGTTTAATATATTGTCAAACAGGAGCAGATAGAGACGTCGGCTAAAATAAGAACAAGGAAAGAGTTAGGAGGAAGGCTTGTCTTGTATGAGAGGCAGATTCTTTTTGCAGAACTTGGACGTTTTTAAAGATAATTGAATTATTCCCACAGCTGATTGAGACGATATACACCCCATCCTCTGCACCGCTTGTCTGACTTTCAGTATTCAGCCGAGAATCCTAAATCGGAAAGATTAGCTGACATTAGAGGCAATTCTAGAAGTAAATATGAAGGGAGCAGAATACGATTATGAGGTTTCAAGTGATTGAAGGGTCGACTCATTTCAGACAATAAGTGGATAGAGTTTAGATGATCACAAGTGCGAAGATCATTAATGAAAAATGGAATAACAGTAAGAGCATAGATGAGCTATTAGACAACCCTGAGGACACACTTTTTTGACTCAGGACTATAATGAAAGAATAAACTCGCCCCATCGACAACAGCCGATATTGAGTGATTTGAAAGAAAACTAAGACATAAGTAAGCCAGAGCAGATTGGAGGAAACCCAAAGTGAGGTGAGAGCTTGAGTAGCAGAGTGACGCTCTAGCTACATTAACCCGAGCTCAATAGCTTTTGAGAGATATGTTAAAGCGACCACAATGCAAGTCTCCCCCGTTAGTTCTATGAGAGGAAGCTAGAAAAACTCCCAGTTAAATCAAGTCAATTAGTATTAGAGGTGTTACCGAAAAAACGTGTACCGGCCATAGAACCTTTGAGCTCCCGAAAGCCGTACTGGCGATCCGAAAGGAAGTGAATGAGACTCCAGACTGTCTAAAGAAATGAGAGTTTGAGAAGGGTTCAAATAATCTATCAACGATCTAGAATAGTATAGTAGGAGAAGCTATTATACGGGGGCGCTGAGATTATTAAGGATGTAGAGCGAGCTCCATTTGTCTTCGGAACAGGCGTTTGGATTTCAGAGTGCCTTCTATACACTGAGAGGAAAAGTAAAATAAAGTAATTGAGACTATAGAGAAGTATATGTTGAAACGTGGGGAGGGGATCAAGCTCGAAAAGCACACTCCACATCAGACTCGATGAAGGAATGCACTTAACCGGTTGCCACCCGCCTCTTCTTAAGACGTTCAATGGCTTAGAATTTCAGGAGTACCCAATGCCACCTCGCAATCAACATTGTAATTCTATAAAGCAAATGGCATAGGACACTCTAAAGAAGAAGGAGCGAAGTGACCCATAGAATCCGTCTAAGGGTTTGAGCCTGTCACTGTGTAAATGAGGAGGCCGAAGAGTTTATCTGGCCTTTTTTACAAGATTGAGTAATAGACACAG